>JAQZBX010021453.1:0-32262 GCA_029593785.1 Cabassous unicinctus
ATTTCAATTTGTTTGTGTTAAGAATTCCTGAAGATTATTTCTCTTTGTATATATTTATACTTAAAATATGTTAAAAATATGGAAAAAGTAAATGATCCTCCTAATCCTGAGATAAAAATTAAATTGGTGATTAAATATTATGAAAACAAATCCAAAGAAAAAATTTTCAGGAATTGAAAATTTAATATTCTGAATAATGTAGTAACTACTTGCTGGGCACATTAATTATATAACACTTAAAAATATTTTAAAAAGTGAATGAAATACAGTATCAAATAATAACAAGAAACTGAAAGAAATAGAATCTGAAAGTATTCGATTTTTTTCAGTTTCCACTGAAATTTGAAAATAAAATTCATCCAAATATTCAAATATCTAGGGGGAAATAACTTGGGCAGATATTCTGCATGTGAATATAAATTTAATTATGAATGCCAGATCATAAAATATAAAGACATTCATACATGCAATGACTCAGAAAGGTAAAATCTAATCTTTGTAAGGTTGTTACTTGAATATAAAATTAGCTAGTGATGTCTTTATCAGGGAAACAACTATGAAGAAAAGTCAGGTAGGAACAAGTAAGTTTTAAAAAGACATATGATGTATTCCTCACTTGTCAAAACATTGTAATACAAGTATTGTAAATATAAGTATGTATTTCAGACATTGGATGAATATGAGCAAAGTTCAGATTTTACTAGAATCATTAGTTTTGATGTAAGGAAGACAAGAGTTTATCGTTAACTTATTTCTTCTAAGTTGAATAAATCTGATCTTTAATGAGACTTGTTTACACATTGTACAAAGTGCAGCTGAATATAAATGAGCATAAGTGCCTAAGAAGAAATATTTTCTAGATAAGACACTGGAGTTAAACAAGAAGCATTTAAAGAATTCAATTCTAAGACATAAAAAGACTAATATATCCTTAGATTTTAAGAAGACTGACTAACACTTTAGGAACCAGAAAAATAAAGCTCAGTCTTCAGGGGAAACCTTTTCTATCTTGATTTTGAAAAAAAGTGAATCACACAGTATTAGCAAGATTGTTGTTCTGCAGGCCAGTGTTTCACTCCATTCTTTATTCACAAATCCTGTTTCTCATTGTGCAGAAGCTTGAATGAAACAAGGGCAGCACACATCTGTTCATACAGATATGAGGAAAGACCTAACACATGCAAACTATATTCTGTGTTAAAGGTCAGGGTTTTTACTGCTCACTTTTTTGAACAACACTTCAAGGGTTCCAGCATTAGTAGAGTTTTAAATGCTATATCCCTATAGAATCTTCAATTCCATGTTGTCCCTTAGTTCTAATAACTTTATTATTAGACCAGGCACATGTATATGAGTGAATACAAGAAGAATTTTTAAAAGACTGTTGATCTAATACAAAAGGCTCAATATTTTCTTTCAGGGTAGAAGGATCTATTACCATGAGATCATGTAAAAATCATAAGCATTAGTTTAGCTACTGATATATAAGGTACAGTCTTATAATATGCTATACATTGTTTTAACATCTAAACTATCATAATAATTTTCCAAAACATTTTGACAATATAGAAAGCCTTTTCAGTAAGAATACAAGTTACACAAATATAAAGTATGAAAAACTATGACACAGAGGTATATAGATGATGGCCACATATAAACAACAAAATATAATTAGACAAGAGACCTCTAGATATGTTGCAAAGAAAGATTCAAGCCTAAAATCTGTACATCAAATATAAATGACACTTCTTTCAAATTTTGTTTTTATGTATTTTTTAATCACAGATAGCACTGGTTCGAAACTCTAAACAGCTGTTGAACATTCTGCCTAGAGCAGTGTTAATCTATCTGTTCTGGAGACTTTAGATTAGGGGGTTTTGAACGGGGGCACCATGGTATAGAACATGCCTGTAAGCAGATTGCTAAGAGATGCTTCATCTGCAGTGAGACCTAAGACAGCAAGAAATCTAGAAATTGTAAATATAAGTAGAACTGCCAACTGTGGAGTGCAGGTGATAAGGCTTTATTACGAGCTTCCATGGAAGGCATGCTAAGTACCATTGAAAATATATTAATGTATGAAATAAAAAATAAATAAGAACATATTAAGCCCATGCATACATTTATAGCTGGACCACATGCTCAGAAAAATGAACATGTGATGAGATCCTCAAAATTTGAGGTACATCACAGAAATATTGAAAAATTACATTTGACTCTGTGAAGGGAAGTCTGAATATGGTACCTGTGTGGATGGCAGAATTGAACAACCCACCTGCCCAAGAGCCAGCAGTTGCCTGTGTGCAACATACGTGGGGTGACAGTGAGTCCATAATGCAGAAGGTGGCAAATGACAACATAGCGATCATAGGACATCACCACAAGGAAGGCTAAGTCTGTGGTTGCAAGGAGGAAAAAAACGAAAATTTGAGCATCACATGCTCTGAGAGAAATTGTTTTACTGCATGACAGAAAATTCACAACTGCTTTAGGAAGAGTATCTGCAATCTAGCAAAGATCTAACAGAGATAAATTTACTATAAAGAAATACATTGGAGAGTGTAGATAAGGGTTGGTCATTATGACAGTAATAGTTAGAAGATTCCCAGTCAATGCTCACAGATAAATCACTTAGAACAGCAGACCTTGCACAACTTGTAGATTCTGGGAGCTTGAGATATCCATGAGGAAGGATTGTGTGCTGATGGTGAGGTTGCTCATATCTAGTTTCATGCTACAGTCTCCCTGGGCTTCAAAGTATAAAATTTAAAGTTAATGCAAAAACAAAATAAAGAAAATCCACAATATCAACAAGTAATATGCAAATTTGATATCAATAAAGGCTTCTTACCTGGAAGTCAGGATACAGGAAATCAATAAGTGGCCACATTTAAAAATCAATCAATAGCATATTTCCATTTTCATCTTGTGCCTGTATACTTCAGCATTCACAGGATAAAATAATCTGGGCAAATAAATGCATTTAATATGAGATCAAGGTCCAGCAATCTTTCAATAATTTAGTCATATATCCAATATTTAAAAACATTTTAAAACTTTGTGAGAATACATGCAGTTATTATTTTCTCATTTTCTATAATATCAAAAGATGAATGGGACATGCTTTCTTAGAAAGCTTCTATATCTGCCAGTGGATTTGAACACTGCACAGCAGATATTGATTCTGCTCATATACCAGGGAACTAACATGACTTCTGATATCTCCCCATCTATGGCAGAAAGTCCAGGAAGTTTTTTCTGTAATAAAGTTAATGAGTGAGAGAGGGCAAGATGGCATTGGTATAGGTGAGCACTCACCATCCCTCTTGCAGAGTATGACTGATTAGGGACAGTATCCTGCCAGAGTGGGCTGTTCTGGGAGCCCACGGAGTGAGAGCCTTAGGGATATTGACCTGGAGTGAGCAGGACAGGGAGGTGGATTGCTCAAGCTAAAACCATGAGTTTTTCCAGAGCTGGAATTCACCGATGCAGACAGCTGAGCACCACCCTTAGGGCAAAGGGCTAAGGCAAGACCTGACTTCTGACGGCAATCCGGTGAAAGGGAGCGTTCTCCAAGAATAGGAAGGTTCTGGCAGAGGGTGGAGAGGGGTTTCCTTTCTGTGGGTTTGCTTAGCTAGACCTTGCAGCTTTGGGGAGGACATCAGCCAACTTTAAGTGGCACCAGGCTGAAGGGAGAGGCGAATATGCTGAAGAAGCCTGACTTACCTAGCAGCCCTGGGATACAGAAGCGTGGCTCATGAAAGGGTGGAGTCAACCAATTTTATAGTTCTGCACTGAGGAATATCAGAGTTTCTGCTCCCTTGGGGGGGGTCAGACAGTGGGAAGTGTTTGATAAGTTTTCACAAGCCTATTTAGGGCCCCCTCAGTGGAGGGAGTGGTCTAGAAGAGGTCTTCTTTTGAGTGCCTACTTTCACCAAAAGAAAAATTTTAAGTTAGTTTACTCACTAAAATCTACCTCAAATCCTGCAAAGAAAAGCCTAAAGGTAATTGATTGATGAACACAGGCAGGCTGAGAGGATGCACAAGGGCCCAAGAAGGAATGCTGTTCTTCCTTAGCTTTTTTGAATGCTTGCATGTGTGTTAGTTTGATTTTTCTTTGTTTGTTTCTTGAACGTCCTCCCTCTTTCTCCCCCCTCCCTTTTTTGTTTAAATTACGTGCTGCTAGCTTATTTATTCTTTGCTGTGCTTCTTCTTCCTTGATTTCCCATTTTTTATATATATTGAATTTGTCTACCGATGCTATCTCTTTGCCTTCCTTCATCTTTCTATCTTCTGCTTTCTGTTGTTGTTCTTACATTCCACCTTTTTTTATTAGTCCTCAACTTCATGGATTTTGATTTCAATCTTGTTTATTCTTTTTTTTTTATTAACATTTTCCTTTCAGTCTTTTCTTTACTCTTTCTCTCTCTCTTCATCATTCTGGCTTTTTACATCATTCTATATATTTTTCTCTATTTTGTTTCCCATTCCATTGTAGATACTCCACTTTTCCCCCCCTATTACTCTACACTGCCTACATGAGTTAAATACTCCTCTTACTAAGTCTTATATGGCCCGTCTTTGAACTTTTATCAATATTACTACTATCCTTTTTCCTTTCTTGCCTCTTGGATTCCTCTGACCTTAATCTTTTTCCTTCAAGGGAACAGAGAAAAAAGAAAGTAAATTGAACAAGAAGAACAAAGTGTCAAAGAAAACTTAACACACACACAGAAGCACCAGCTAAATAAAATTCTAGAGCAGAGAGAGAAGCTAATCAACTGAAAAAACCCATCAAGAAAATTGATGACCAGAGGGCAACAAAAAAATTACAAACCATACTAAGACACAGGAAGATATGGACCAATCCAATTAAAAAACTAAAAACCTGTAAGAGATGCAGAACATCAAACAACTAATCAAAGTTTTCCAAACAAATACCATGGATGAAATTATGAAATGAAGGAAGAGATTAAGGATATTAAGAAGACACTGGGACAACATACTGAAGAAATTGTAAATACACATAAAAAGATAATGGATATGGTGGTGATGAATGGCACAATAAAAGAAATGAAAAGGATGCTAGAATCATACAACAGCAGATTTGAACAAGCAGAAGAAAGGATAAGTAATGTGGAATACAGTACAACTGAAATCAAACAGAGAGTAGAACAGATAGATAAAAATATAGAAAAAATCCAGCAGGAAATTATGGATTTAACCAACAACACAAAACATACAAACATATGCATTATAGGCATCCCAGAAGGAGAAGGGAGGGAAATCACTGAGTACTGAAGGAAATAATGGCTGAAAACTTCCCAATCTTATGGAGGGAGATGGATGTACATATCCAGAACGCATAGTGCAACCCAAACAGTATAAATCCCAACAGGCCTACTCCAAGACATATAATTATCGAAATGTCCAAAGCAAAAGACAAAGAGAAAATACTCAAGGCAGCAAGAAAAAAGAGAACCATCGCATACTAGGGAAGCACAATAAGATTAAATGTTGATTTCTCATCTGAAACCATGGAGGCAAGAAGACAGTGGTACTAAAGTCCAAAAAGTGGTACAAGGTACTAAAAGAAAAAAAAATCCAGCCAGGAATTTTCAATCTAGCAAAGCTGGCATTCAAAAATGATGGGGACTTGAAAATATTCACAGATAAGCAGATATTAAGAGAGTATGCCAATAAGAATCCTTCACTTCAAGAAACACTAAAGGAAGTTCTAGAGATTGAAAGTGAAAAAAAACAGGAGAATGAAAGTTGGAGCAGAATGTAAGAACAAGTGAAAAGACAAAAAGAGAAATAGAAACGTCATATGACATACATAAACCCAAAGAAAATATGGCTGATGTAAGAAATTCCTTGAGTGTAATAACACTGAATGTTAATGGATTAAACTTACCAGTCCAGATACATAGATTGGCAGAATGGATAAGGAACTAAGAACCATCTATATGCTGTCTACAAGAAATGAACCTTAGATCCAGGGATTCAAGAAGGCTGAAAGTGAAAGGCTGGAAAACAGTTTTACAAGCAAACAATAACCAAACAAGGGCCAGAGTAGCTATTCTTTTATCAGACAAAATAGACTTTAAATGCAAAACTATTGCAAGAGGCAAATATGGAAAATATATATCAGTAAAAGGGTAATCTTGAAGAAGAACGAACAATCATAAACATTTATGTACCAATCAGGGCACCTCAAAAAACATGAAGCAAACTCTGGAAAAAATTAAGTGGAGACATAAATGCCTTTACAATTATACTGAGGGACATTAATACACCATTATCATCATTAGACAGAATATATAGACAGAAAATTGATAAAGAAACAAAGTCTTTGATTAGTACATTAGAGAACCTGGGACTAATAGATATATACAAAAGGTTACACCCAAATACAGTGGGATATACATTCTTCTCAAGTGAAAATGGATCTTACTCCAAGGTAGACCACATGCTAGGCCACAGAAAAACTCTCAATGAATTCAGAAAGATTGAGATTACAAAAAGTAATTTCTCTGACCACAATGGAATAAAATTGGTAGTCACTAAGGGCCAGAGAACCAGAATGGGCACAAAGATGGAAGTTAAACAACACACTCTTAGAAAAACAGTGGGGCAAGGGGGAAATCTCAAAAGAAATCAGTAACTATCTTGAAATGAATGAAAATGACAACACAACATATCAAAACCTAAAGGAAGCAGCCAAAGTCGTACTAAAAGGAAAATTCATAGCCATAAATTAATAGATTAAAAAAAAGAAAGAGGTAAAATTGAATACCTAACTGCACACCTGGAGGAACTGGAAAAACAACAACAAATTAATCCCAAAGTATGTGTAAAGAGGGAAATAACAAAGATTAGAGGAAAAATAAATGAAATACAAAATAAGAAAGCACTAGAAATAATAAGCAAAAACCAAAAGCTGGTTCTTTGAGAAGATAAAAAAAAATTGACATACCCTTAGCAAGATTAACAAAGAAAAAGAGAAGGTAGATGCAAATACACAAAATAAGGAATGAGGAAGGGGATATCACTATTGAACCCACAAAAGAAAAGAGCATCATAATAGGATACTTTGAAAAATTATATGCCAACAATATTCATAATTTAGAGGAATTGGACATATTTCTAGAAACTCACAAGCACCCTACATTGATGAAAGAATAAATTGATGAGCTCAAGAGTCCAATTACAAGTAAAAAGATAGACACAGCCATCAAAGACTTTTGAACTTAGAAGATCACAGGACCAGATTGCTTTGCTGCTGAAATCTATCAAACATTCTAGAAAAAGCAAACACCAATCCTTAATAGCACTTACAAAAAAAGATGTAGAATGCACATTGCCTAACTAATTCTTTGATGCCAACATTACCCTAATACCAAAGTAAAACAAAGATACCACAAGAAAGGAAAATTACAGACCAATTTCTCTAATAAACATAGATGCTAAAATCCTCAACAAAATACTTGCTAATCACATTCAACAACATATCAAAAGGGTTATGCACCTTGACCAAGTGGGTTTCATCCCAGGTATGCAAGGATGGTTCAACATAAGAAAATCAGTCAATGTAGTACTCCACATAACAGATTGAAGGAAAAAAAACACATGATCATCTCTATAGATGCATAAAAAGTATTCAAAAAAATACAGCACACTGTCCTGATAAAAACACTGCAAAAGATAGGAAGAGAAGGAAACTTTCTGAACATGATAAAAGGTATATATGAAAAATTCAAAGCTAACATCATCTTCAATGATGAAATCCTAAACCCTTCCATTTGAGATCTGGACGAAGAGAAGGATGCCCACTATCACAACTCCTATTTAGCATTGCCTTAGGAGTACTTGCTTGAGCACTGAGGCAAGAAAAGATATAAAAGGCATCCAATTTGGAAAAGAAGAATTAAATATTTCAATATTTTCAGACAATAGTTCTCAGAGACTGCTCAATTTCCTTAATTCATATCAGTGAGGTCTTGTAATCTTCATCCTTCAATGCCTGGCTTGCTTCACTCAACAAAAGGTCTTCAAGATTCATCCATGTTATCCCGTGGGTTAGCACTTTATTCGTTCTTACAGCTGAGTAATATTCCATTGTATGTATGCACCACATTTTGTTCATCTATTCATCTGTTGATGGGCACTATGGTTGATTCCAACTTTTGGCAATAGTGAACAATGCCACTATGAACATTGGTGTGCATATACCTGTTCTTGCCTTTGCTTTCAATTCTTCTGGGTTTATATGCAGCAGAGGAATCACTGGGTCATACAGAAGATGTATAGTTATTGAGGAACAACCAAACTGCCCTCCACACTGGCTGTAGCATTCCACAATCCCACCAGCAGTGGATGAGGGTTCCCATCCTCCAACATCTACAGTCTGTGGTTTTTTTAATACCTGACATTCTAATACGTATAAGAGGGTATCTCATTGTAGTTTTGATTTGCATTTCCCTAATAGCTAGTGATGTTGAACATTTTTTCGTGTGATTTATACCATTTGTATTTCTTCCTTGGAGAAGCATCTTTTCAGGTCACTTGCTGATTTTTAAATTGGTTGTTTGTCTTTTTATTTTCGAGATGTAGGATTTCTTTATACATGCAGGGCATTAGGCTCCTATCAGATATATGGTTGCCAAATATTTTCTCCCACTGGAGAGTCTACCTTTTTATTTTCTTGAGAATGTCCTCTGAAGTGCAAAAGTTTTTAATTTTGAGGAGATCCCATATATCTATTTTTTCTTTTGCTGCTCAAGCTTTGGGTGTGAAGTTTATGAAAACATTTCCTATTACTAGGTCCAGGCTTCCAAGGTCTTTATGGTCTTGGCTCTTATATTTATATCTTTGTTCCATCTTGAGTTGATTTTTCTATAAGTTGTGAGATGGTGTTCCTCTCTCATTCTTTTGGATATGGATATCCAGTACTCCAAGAACCACTTTTTGAAGAGGCCATTCTCTCCTAACTTAGTGGGCTTGGTAGCCTTGTTTAATATCAGATTACTATATATGTGAGGATTTATATCAGAACTCTCAATTTGGTTCCATTGGTCTGTATATGTATCCTTATGCCAATACCATGGAGTTTTGTCCACTGTAGGTTTGTATTATCTTTTAAAGTCAGGTAGTGTGATACCTCTAATTTTATTTTTCTTTTTCAGTATGCCTTTGGTGATTTGGGCCTTCTTACCCTTCCCCATACATTTTATAGTTAATTTTCCCATTCCTTAAAAAATACAGTGTTGATTTTTACTGGGATTGCATTAAATCTATAGATTAGTTTGGGTAATATAGACATCTCAATGAGGTTTATTCTTCCTATTCATGAACAGGGACTATTCTCCCATTTATTTAAGTCTTCTTTGATATCCTTTAACAGGGCTGTGTAGTTTTCTGTATATAAGTCCTGTATATCTTTTATTACATTTATTCCTAGGAATTTGATTCCTTTAGTTATAATTGTAAATGGTAACTTTTTTCTTGCTTTTTTCCTCAGATTGCTTGTTATTGGTGTACAGAAATGCTACTGATTTTTGATCATTGATCTTATAGCCTGTGACATTACTGAACTCCTTTACAAGTTTTGGAAGCTTTCTTGTACATTTCTCAGGGCTTTCTACATGTAGGATCATGTTATCTGAAGGTCAGAAAGGTAGGTTTACACAAAAGAGAAAGAGAAGAGAAAGTTGTGAGCCATCATTCATATGGATGTAATCTATGGTAAAGTGATAGAGTGTAGTGGCGTATTGAAGGGATAGGACAGCTGGGTAGTGATATTATTGTGTTTGTTGGTACAGGGTTGACAGATTTGTAGAGTTGGAAGTGTGGGTTAGAATACCCAGGATAGTGCAGAGAGAGATGGTAGAGGGAACAGTTGAACACTTTGGATTTGTCGTTATGAGGTTGAAAGTACAGAGATGGGAATGCTCTTATGGCAATATGACAAGGAATTGTCACTAGTTTGGGGTGTTGGTTGTAGCAGCATTTGGGACAGGGCACATCTGGGGTAGGCTTCTAGGAGGTTTGTCTCTGTTCATTCTGTCATAATGTGTTGTATCAGTGGGTGTAGGCCCACATTATGAGCAGGAAGGAAATGGACTCCAACCTTTGGGAGGACAGATTCACTCAGAAACTGACAGGTGAGAGTCTTAAGTGCAAGGGTGTTTCCTAATAGGGGAGGACAAAGCACTGTATCAAAATCTCTTGTTGCATGTAACTATGAACATTGTCATTCAATGAGTCATGCTGAGGGTCATCGTGGGTCTTGGGGAAATGAGCGGGAGGAACATAATTGATTCAATGGGGTATTTAGTCATCAGTGAACATGTTTTTCATTACCTTACAGTGATGGACACAGGGCATGGTAAATATCATAAAAATTTATAAAAGTGTATGGTCTAAAATGTAAAACATACTGTAAACCATTTCCAATGTTTTGTAGCTATGTGTCACTATCTGTATATCAGTTATAACAATGCTACCATCTACATAAAAAAGTGTTTTAATATGGGGTGAGGAAAGGGGGAGGAGTTTTGGTATATGAGAGTCTCTCTTATTCTGTGTGTGACTTTGCTGTGACCTAAAACTTCTTTGAAAATTAAATGAGAAAATGTGAAACACTGGGGAGTGAGAGGGTGGATGCGACGGTACAGACTGGACACTAGATATTGCAGTGATAAAAGGCAAAATGTCAAAAAAAATTATTTTTCATTTTTTATCCATTTTTTGAATATCCTAATCTTTTAATTTAATTTAATTTTTAGTTTTTTTTTAAGTTTTCAGGTATTTTATCTCTTACATTTAAACTTATTGTTGTTTCATTTACTTATTAATTGTATTTGGCTATTGTATTGGCTTCATCATTAAAGAAGGTTTGGATCACAGAAGGGTGACAACTGGGGTGGGAGAGGATTGTTGGTGGGTGGTGTCAGGGATGGGGGATGCATGGAAGAAGTACACATGAACATATATGCAAAATATATAAAATTATTCAAATGTTCAATGGACATGGTCACAGTGGGTGGAGAATCACTCAATAAATGAGAGGATACTGAATTCCCATCCGGGAGAGCTCTGCCACATTCTGCAAGGGAGCAGCAACAGTCCCCCAAGGGCAGAAGCAGTGTCTGGCACATTAGAACAATCCACTGATGGGCCCATGTTATTGATGATTAGCGTTAGTAGTCTTTGCTCTTGAAATTGAAACTCAGCCTATTGTTTTGCAGTGCCTAAGAGTTTCCTCCTGAAAGCCTCCTTGTTGCTCAAATGTGGCCTATCTCTAAACCAAACTCAGCATATGAATGTATTACCTTCCTCCCAGAATGGGACATGACTTCCGGGGATGAGCCTCCCTGGCAACAAGGAATTACTACTAAGTAACAACTGCAATACTACTGGAAAAAGACCTCAAATAACAGGGGGAAAAGGTAAAGACAAATGAGTTCATATGCCTAAGAAACTTCGAAATGAGTCTGGAGGGCATCCCAGAGATAACGCTCATGCAGTTCTCAGTAGGACCTTATAGGCTTCTGAAGTGTATATCACCCCAAATAGAGGGGTTCCTGAGGACTCTGGAGACACTCAAGTCCTATGTCAGAGCAAATAGCTCCATGGTTTGGTGCTTTATCGGTGGGCCCTATTTTGGAATCTGTGCTCCTGACAGTGACAGAGTTAGACTCGAATATGTCTTCCCTGCACATGGTTCATCTATCCCTTCTATTCAAACCTATACGTGGTGCTGGAGTTTTTATGTACACATTCAGAGACTGGAGTCTTTGGGCAGCTGTATGCCAACTGGGCCTGGAATCTCAGTGGAGCTGCAACTCCTAATCTACAGCTCAATGGACTCACCCAGGACATCTGGCGGGGAGATGATGATGGAAAACTGCCATCCCAAGGATGCAGAAATTCTGCAGATGCAGGCAGGATAATCCCATCGATCTTATTCATGGAATATAAGCCCCCTCTCAATTGGAGGTGGAGTGGACATCACCATCACAGATTCCTCAGGACTGGTGTGAGAGCTATGGACTAAAGTGGACTTACTGGTATTCTGTTATAGACATATAGTGATTCAAGCAATGGAAAAAATTACAACATTAATATGGAGCCAGCGGCCACTGGTCACTATGGGGCCAGGGAATGGGATAAGCAGTTTTAGTACAGGGGCTTTTTTGGGACTTGGGAATTATCCTGAGTGATATTGCAAAGACAGATATAGTCCACTTTATACCATCAAATGACATGCAGAACTGTGTGGGAGAAAGTGTGGTCTACAATGTGAACTATGGTCCATGCTTAATGGCAAATCCCCAGTATATGTATATCAATTGCAGGTGATGTGCCACACTAATGAAGGATGTTTATGAGGCAGATTGTGGGAGGTGGGGCTGGTGGGGCATATAGTAATCCCTATAATTTTTGTGTAATATTTATGCAATCTAAGTATTTAAAAATAATAATAATTATAATAATTTATTTTAAAAAGTTAATGAATAGTTCTGAGGATCTTCTGAAAATTGTATTATTCCAAAGGAGACCACATATAATTCTTCACCTTTCTTTAATTGTACTTGTTTAATAAGAAATTCAAATAAGTCCTTTCTCTTCTCCTCTGTAATAATTGCCATAGCAATTACATTCGATTAAGAATTGAATCATTTCATTTACTTCATGGCATTATGAATCCAGAGTTTCTTTGCTATTACTTTTGTCAACCTTCTCACCTGCACACAGTATCTGTGAAAAGCAATCCACCTGCCATTACTCCTCTACAAAACATCTTTTCACCATCAGGCTAAATTTAAATAAGGGTTAACATACTGCTCGGTTCTCCACACATGCAATTTTGTAGGTTTCAGTAATCTCCTCATATGTAAATAATTGTGCTAGCTTTAAATTATTTACTTGTGCTTTCCTGAAGCATTTCAGAGCTTAAAGATATCTCATTTAATATTATTATTTTAATGATAAAACTAGTTGTGCCAAAGTGGATTTTTAGCACTATTTAGTTTTCTGTTGTGGGAAGCCTAGAATTATAAACTATAAGTATAAAAATATAGAATTTTTATTTTATTAAGAAGAGCCCATTACCAGAAGGCTTCACAGGTGAATTCTACCACTCATTCTGGAAAGAACTAACACCAATCCTGCTTAAAATCTTCCAAAAAATAGAAGTAGAAGGAACAATACCTTACTTATTCTATGATGCCACCATTACCCTAATACCAAAGCCAAACAAAGATGCCACAAGAAAGGAAAATCACAGACCAATCTCCAATGAAGTATATGCTAAAGTCCTCAACAAAATACTTGCTAATTCTAATCAGCAATACATCAAAAGAATTATACACCATGATCAAGTGCGTTTCATCCTGGGTATTCAAGGATATTTCAACATAAGAATATCAATCAATGTATTACACCACAAAAATGGATCAACAGAAAAAAATTACAAGATCATCTCTACAGATGCATAAAAATCATTCAACAAAATACAGCACCCTGTCCTGATAAAAACACTGCAAAAGATAGGAATAGAAGGTGACTTTGTGAACATGAAAATGGGTTTAAATGGAAGACCCACAGCTAACACCATATACAGTGGTGAAATCATAGAAGCTTTCCATCTAAAGGTGGGAACAAGACAAGGATGCTCACTGTCACCCTTTCTTTTTAACATCATTTAAGAATTTCTTGCTCAAACACTGAGGCATGAAAAATATATAAAGTGCATCCAAATTGGAAAGGAAGAAGCCAAAATGTCACTATTTGTGGACAACATGATCATATACATAAAAAGCCCTGAGAAGTCTACAACAAAATTTCTAGAACTTATAAATGAGTTCTGTAAAGTAATAGGTTACAAGATCAAAGTGCAAAAATCAGTAGCATTTCTGTACACCAATAATGAGGGATCTGAGGAGGTTATAAAGGAAAAAAATATCATTACAATAGTAAATAAAAAAATCAAATGCCTAGGAATAAATTTAATTAAAGATGTAAATGACATACCCAGAAGGCTACACAACACTGCTAAAGGAAATCAAAAAAGACTTAAATAAATGGAAGAATATTACCTGTTCATGAATAGGAAGACTAAATATCATTAAGATGTCATCCTACCCAAACTAATATACAGATTTAATGCAATCTCAATAAAAATTACCACACCATGTTTTACTGAATTGGAAAAACTCAATATGAAATTTATTTGGAAGAACATGAGGCTCCGAATAGCCAAAGATATATTGAAAAAGAAAAATGAAATCGGAGGATTCACATTACCTGACTTTAAAACATACTACAAAGCTGAAGTGGTCAAAATTGCATGTTATTGTCACAAGGAAAGACATACTAATGAATGGAAACAATTTGAGAGTTCTGATATAGATCCTCTCATAAACAGTCATCTGATATTTGACAAGGACACTCAACTGGGAGAGAATGGCCTCTTCAAAAACGGTACTTGGAGAACTGGATATCCATATACAAAAGAATGAGAGAGGAGCACCATCTCATACCTTATACAAAAACCAATTCAAGACGGATCAAATATCTAAATATAAGAGCCAAGACCATAAAGACTTTGGAAGATAATATAGGGAAGCAGCTACAGGACCTTGTAATAGAAAATGGCATCATGAACTTCACACCCAAAGCACAAGCAGCATAAGAAAAAAAAATAGATAAATGGGACCTCCTCAAAATTAAAATCTTTTGCACCTCAAAGGAATTAGTTAAGAATGTGAAAACACAGTCTATCCAATGGGAGAAAATATTTGTTAACCATATATCTGATAGGAGCCTAATATCCAGCATTTATAAAGAAATCTTGTATCTCAAAAATAAAATAACCCATTTAAAAAATGGGCAAGTGATTTGAACAGACACTTCCTCAAAGAAGAAATACAAATGTTTAAAAAGCACATGAAAAATTGCTCAACATCACTAGCTATTAGGGAAATGCAAATCAAATCTACAATGAGATACCATTTTATATCCATTAAAAGCAGAGGACTACAACTCTTAGAGAGGTTGTGGAGGAGTGAACCATCATACACTTCTAGTGGGAATGTAGACTGGTCCAGCCATTGTTGATGGCAGTCTGGCCGTTTACTGAAAAACTAACTATAGATCTGTCATATGACCCAGCAATTCCACTGCTGGGTATATACCCAGAATAACTGAAAGCATGGACATGAGCAGATATATGCACACCAATATTCATAACAGCATTATTCACTATTGCCAAAAATTGGAATAATCCCAAATGCCCATCAGCAGATGAATGGTAAACAAAATGTGGTATATAAATACAATGGAATATTACTCAGCTGTAAGAAGGAACACACTACTAACACAAAGGAAAACATAGATGAATATTGAGAATATTATGTTGAGTGAAACAAACCAGGCATTGAGGGGCAAATATTCCATGACCTCTCTCATATGACTTACACAAATCATGCTAAATCAGAGAGCTAAAGATTGAAAGATTTGTTTACAGAAAATAGAAAGGGAGAATAAGTTTGTGAGCCAATGTTCCTATGGATGAAATCTATGTAAATTTGCAAATGAGTAGTTGAGCATTGAAGGGATATGACAGGGATGTAGGAATACTATTGGGTTGGGTGGTGCAAGTTTGCCAAGGGGGTAGGGTGGGGAAGATTGGTTGATGGCCATCGAACTGTGGGGAGGGTTGGGGGAGAAAGCAGAATGAACAATGGGGATTGGTGGGTGCCTGGGTGAAACTACAATGTTGATAAAGCACTTTTGGCCATATGATAAGGAAGGTTACTGGTTTAGGGTGTTGAATGGGGGGGGGCATTTGGGAGAAGGCACCTCTGGGGCCATCTTCTAGAGAATCTGTGAGTGATCATTTTGTCATAGTGTGCTGTATCAGTGGGGGGAGACTCACATAATGCTTGGGAAGGAGTTGGACTCCCATCCTGGGGAGGCCCAATATGTTCTCAAACTGAGGGAAGGGTGTCTCTTGAGAGCATGGGTGGTTACTAATAGGAGAGAACAGACTAGTGTATCAAACTCTTAGTGTTGTAGCAAGTATCTATGAATCTAGTCCTTCAAGGAGTGAAGGTTGGTGGTCAACATGGCCCCCAAGGGGAGAGGGATGGAGGAAAAGAATAGATGGAAGAGGGGGTATTTAGAGGCAATGGAAGTGTTCTGCATGATCTTGCAGTGATGGATGCAGGCCATGTTAAATTTCATCAAAAATTTATAAAAAATTATAATCTAAAATGTAAACCACAATGCAAACCTTTGACCATGTTTAGTAGCTATGTTTCAATATTTGTACATCAGTTGTAGCATACATACAATCCACATGTAAAATGGTCATTAATAGGGAAGGCGGCAAAGGGGGAGGCTGTTGAGTCATTGGGAGTCCCCTATAATCTCTATATAACTTTACTGTTACCTAAAACTTCTTTGAAGACAAAATAAAATGAAAGTAAGACACTGGGGAAGAAATGGACGAAAATGCCACTGTACATACAGGACAATGAATATTACAATGATGAAAGGCAAAATGTCAAAAAAAATTTTAATAAAAAATACTTTTCATTTTTTAATATCCCAATTTTTTTACTTTATATTATTTTTACCTTTTATAAATTATTTCGTATTTTATTTCTTAGGTTTAAACCTATCATTTTTATTTCATTTTCCTATCAATTGAATTTGGCAGTGTTCTTGGTTTCAGTTTAGAAGAAGTTGTGGATCAAAAATGGGTTACAATTATGTTAGGGGAGGATCAATGGTGTAGTGTGTCAGTGATGGGGGATACATGGGAGGAAGTTCACCTGGACTTACATATAAGTTATATAAATATGATCAAATGTTCATGGGGCATTGTTACGGTGGGCAGAGATTCACACAACCACCAAAAGACTATTGAATCTGCATCCTTGTGTGCTCTGTCACATTCTCTATGGAACAGCAAGAGTCCCCCAATACAGGGACAATGACTAGTGCACAAGAATGGTCCTTTGATGGGTCCTTGATATTGACTATTGATTTTGCTCTTTTCTTTGCAACTTAGCCTAGTGTTGTAGGGTGCCTAAGCGTTACCTCCTGAGAACCTCTTTGGTGCTCAAATGTTGCCTCTCTCTAAGCCAAACTCAGCATATAAATGCATTATCTTCCTCTCATTGGGGGACAGGATTCCTGGGGATGAGTCTTCCTGGAACTGAGGGATTACTACCAAGCAGTGGCTGGTGATAGAACTGGAAAAAGACCTTGAATAAAAGGGGGAAAAGGTAAAGACAAATGAGTTTATTTGGCTAAGAGCCTTCAAAGTGATTCTGGAACTCATCAGAGAGGTAAGGCTTATGCACATCTCAGCAGGATCTCATGGATAGCCAAATAGATACTACCCCAAACAGTGGGGATCCTGAGAGCTATGGAGAGACCCAGGTCCTATAGTCATGGCAGATTTTGGTGTCTTGCCAGTGGGCCCTACTTTGGAGATTGTGCTTCTGAGTTTGACAGAGTTGGTCTCAGAAGTGCCTTCATTACACATGCCACTTCTGTCCCTTTTATGTGAACCTATAGTTGTTGTTGGAGGTGGTAGGTGTACATCCAAGAGACTTGATTCTTTGGGCTATCCATATGCCATCTGGACCCTGAGCCTCAGTGGAATTGCAACACCTACTCTCCAGTTCATTGGACACACCCAGGATAACTAACAAGGAGTTGAGGATGAAAAACTATCACACCAAGGAACCAAGAGAGTCTACATCTGCAAGCAAAAGAGTTCCATCAATCAGCCATATGGGATTGAAGTCCCCTCTCAATTAGAGATAGAGTGGGCATCACCATTGCAGAATCCTCAAGATTGGGGAATAAAATATGGATTAGATTAAATTTACTGGTATTCTACTATAGACTTATTGTGATTCTAGCAATGGAAGAAATTATATCATTGATGTGGAGACAGTGGCCACTTGAGGTGCTGAAGTCAGGGAGAGGGAAAAAGAGGTGTAATATGGGAGCATTTTCATAACTCAGAATTGACCTGAATGACATTGCAATGACAAATACAAACCATTATATATCCTGCCATAACCTACAGAAATACGTGGGAGAGAGTGTAAACTACAATGTAAACTATAATCCATGCTTTGTGGCAATGCTCCGAAATGTGTTCATCAATTGCAATGAATGTACCACATTAATGAAAGAAGTTGTCAATGTGAGGAAAAGTGGAACGTCTGAGGAGTATGACATGTGGGAATTTCTTATTTTTTTATGCAACATTTTATGTTTTCTAAGTATCTTTTAAAAATAAATAAAAATATATTTAAAAAATAAAGGAAAAGTAAAGGAGTTTAAATAAAAGAGGTTTAGCACAGAGTAAGACTTATTCACCAAAATGGATTGAATAGACCCTCACACATGATGTGTGAGCCATAAAGTTAGGTTGCATGCACACTGTCAATTTTTACCAGTTAAAAGATATTTTTTGTAAAAAAGACAATTGATAGTTTCTCTGAAATTTTCATTTATGTCTGCCAATCTTGAAAGAAGTATAATTTGAGAAAGGCTAAGAAGCTCTAAGGAACTCTTGGAAATGAAGGCTCAACTTACCACTACAGGATATCAACATATAAAATTATATTTTGATATAAATTATAAAATTCAGCTGGGAAGTTTGGTTAGGAGAGATAAAGCATCTCATATTTAGAAGAAGAAATCCTCTTTTACATTTTGAAAGCTTCTCAAATGTCTGAATTAATAGAACACATCAGAATTGTCAAAAAAATTTTGTTTCAAACTTTTGCAACATGAATTTTTAGTTGAAGAATATGAAGAAAATATGGCTTCACACAAAAAGAATGTTAACAAAAATATTGTTACAAAAGGAAAAGAGTATATGAATAGCACTTTCAGATAACTGGTGTTATTCTTTTGAGATTCTAAACCAAAATTCAACAAATGGTGGTTTCTTAAAGACTTTCAATTTGTAACCTGAAACCATATAATGAATTTTTCATATTCTGTTGCATTTAAATCCATTGATATATTTAGGATTTTGAGTGGGTCCTTTAAACATGCATGATCTTATAATATATAAAATTTCATCTGCAAAATAGTGGTTCACAGTGTGTTGCACATCATCCAAATATGACTATAATACCAAAATAATTCAAATTTATCAATATCACCCACAATCTTAAGAGAAAAGTCTTTTTCAGAAAAGTTTTGGGAAACTTTCATTCCCATGTGGAGGTCACTACTTCTCTAAAATACAAATTCATGTGAAACTCAATTTCTAGATTAGTAAATAATAATTTAGGTTGTTTTACTATTATTTTTTCATTTTTTTCAGTATTAGTGAATTGTGCTTACAGAACAATCGTGCATAAAATACAGGATCTCCATATACCACGCTAATATTAATGCCTTGCAATGGAATAGAACATTTATTACAACTGATGATAGCACATTTGCATAATTGTAGTATTAACTATAGCCCATGGTTTCATTTAGGGTTCACTGTGTACTGTAGTTCCATGGATTTTTGAAAATATTTTTTCTGTTTCCCTTCATAAGTACAGTCTAGCATTTCCTCTTTTAGTCAAATTCAGATATATATTTCAATACTGGTAATTACTTTCCCTATGTTGTGCTACTATCACCATCATCCATTACCAAAGCATTTCCAATAATTCCAAATAAGTTCCTTGAAAAATTTAAGCCTTGATGTCACCTATCCCTACCTTATGATCTATACAATACATTCTGTCTCTATGAGTTTGCTTGTTCTAATTGTTCAAATCAATGAGATCATACAATATTTGTCCTTCTGTATTTGGTTTAATTCATTCAACATGATGTCTTTCATGATCATCCCTGTTGTCACATGTATCCAGGGTTCATTTCTTCTTACAGCTGAATAACATTCCATTGTATATATACACCATGTTTTGTTTACCCATTCACCAATTGTTGCACACTTTTGTTGCTTCATTCTTTTGGGAATTATGAATAATGCTGCTATGAACATGAGGTTGGAAATATCTGTTCCAGCCCCTGCTTTCAATTATTTTGGGTTTATAGCATCTAGTAAGATTTCTGGGTCTTATAGTAATTCTACACTTAGCTTTCTGAGGAACTCACCAATTGTGTTCCATACTGGCTGTACCATTTTACATCCCCACCAGCAATGATTATTTGTATTTCTCTACATCCTTTCTAATATTTGTTATTTTCTGGGTTTTTTTACATGGCAGCTGTTCTAATGGATCTGAAATGGTATCTCATTGTGATTTTGATTTATATTTACCTGATGGCTAATGATGTTTTGCGTGTCTTCATGTGCTTTATCACCATTTGTATATTTTCTTTAGAGAGATGTCTGTTCAAGGCTTTTGCCCATTTTTCACTGTTTTTTTCCCCTCTTTTTGTTAAGTTATAGGATCTCTTTATAGATTATGGAAATTAAACTTTATCAGAAATGTGGTTTCCCAAATATTTTTTTCATTGTGTAGGCTGCCATTTTACTTTAATGCTAAAGTCCTTTGAGGCAGAAAATATTTTAATTTTGATGAGGTCCCATTTATCATTTTTTTCTTTTGTTGCTTGTACTATAGATAAAGTTCAAAGAAACCATATTTAACCAATGTCCTGGAGATGCTTCCCTACATTTTCTTCTCAGAGGAGTTTGATAGTTCTGGCTCTTATATTTAGATTTTTGAATCATTTTGACTTGATATTCTTATAAAGTCTGAGGTAAAGATATTTCTTTTTTTCTATAAATGAAGATGCCATTTTCCAGGCACCATTTGTTGAAATTACATTTCTTTACCAATTGAATGGTCTTTGCCCCCTTATCAAAATCAGTTGCCATAAAATTGAGGTTGGACTTCTGAGGTCTCAAATCAATTCCATTAGTTTATACATCTGCCCTTCTGCAAGTACCATACTGCTTTTAATATTAGGGCTTCATAATAATTTTATATTTTATTATTATTATTTAATTAGAAAAGCTAACTTACAAAACAATTATGCATTATATACCAGACTCTCATTCATCACACCACCAGCACCTTGCTTGTTGTGCAACATTTGTTACAAATGATAAAAGAAAATAAACAAAATATTGCTGCCACTTATAATCTATGGTTTATATTTGGTGTATTTTTTTCACAAAATACTCTACTATTAACACCTTGTATTGTACATTTGTTATAGTTCATGAGAGAATGTTCTCATATTAGTACAGTTAACCACAGTTCATCAGCCACCATGGAGTTCTTTGTGTTATGCAGTCTAATTCTTTGATTAATCCATTTAAAGTGTACACTCAGTGGCTCTGTTTCATCAAAGTTATGCTGCCATTTTGAGAACACTTTCATCACTCCAAAAAGAAAAATCCCATACTCTGTATACTCTCCTAATGTTAAACCTTGGCATTGATGTAGTACCTTCTTTGCCATTGATGCAAGTATATTTAAAATAGTACTGATAACTATAGTCCATAATTTACATTATTTGCATTTCCCCATGTATCACCATATCCTTAACACCTTGAAATACATATGAACATTTATTCTAGTTTATAAATGATCATTCTTGTATATGTGCTATTAAGCACAATCCTTATCTACCACCTAGTTGACTATGCTATAAGGACAAAGTTTATCTCTAACTTCCTTTCACCTGACATTTATCTCCCTAGCCTACCCTTTCAGCCACAATCACATTTATAAATCAACAATGATAGTTATATTCACTATAATGTCCTACCATCTACTCTATATATTTGCATACATTTAAAGTCAACCTTATTAAATATTCTACATATATTGAGAATCAGCTCCCCCTTCACAACCCTTTCTATCTCCGAGTAACCTAGGCTCTAGATTTTAACTCCATGAGTTTACTCATTGTATTTATTATATATTAGTGGAATTGTACTATATTTCTTCTTTGGTGTCTGGTTTATTTCACTCAATATAATGTTTTCAATGTTTACTCCTGTTGTCATATACTTAACCAATTCATTTATTCTTAAAACTGAAGTATATTCCATTGTAAGTATATATCACAATTTTGAATCCATTCAACATTTGTTGGACACTTGGGTTTTTCCTATCTTTTAGGTATTGTAGATAATTCTACTATGAACATTTTTACACAAATATGAGTTTGTATCCTTGCTTTTAGTTCATCTGAATACAATCCTTGATAGCAGGAATGTCAGATCTTATGCAAAGTCTATCAATAGCTTCCTGAGTAATGGCACTGTCTTCCACAAAGGCTACAACTTTCTACATTCTAACCAACAGTAAAATAGGGTTCCTCTTTCTCCAAATCATCTCCAGCATTTATAGATTTCTGATTTTAAAATAATGGTGATTTAACAAGTTGTGAAATATCTCGTAATTTTGATCAACATTTTCCTAATAGCTAATTATGTTGAATATTTTTTCATGTGCTTTTTATTCATTTATATTTCCTCATTAGAAAAATGTCTGTACAACTCTTTTGACATTTTTAATTGGGTTGATTGTCTTTTCATTGTTGAGTTGCATGATCTATTTAACATGGATATCAAACCTTTGTCAGATACATGGTTTCCAAACATTTCACCCATTAAGTAGCCTCCCTTTTTACCTTCTTGAGAAAGTCTTTTGAAGCACAAAAGTGTTTAATTTTGAGGAAGTCCCATTTATCTATTTCCTTCTCTCAGTATTCATGCTTTGTGTGTATGGTTTACACTGATGCTAGAAGAAATAAAAGACCTCAGCAAAACTATCACAAGTAAGGAGATTGAAATAGTCATCAAAAACTTGCCCAAAGTGAAAAGCACAGGACCAGATGGCTTCAAAAGTGAATTCTACCAAACATTCCATGATTTAATCTTGCTCAAATCTTTTAAACAATAGAACAGGCAGGAACTTCGTGAAATCATTCTATATAGCCAATATCACACTAATACCAAAGCCCAATAAAGATAACACAAAAAAAGAAAATTATAGACCAATTTCTAAAATGAATATAGAGGCAAAAAATCCTCAAGAGATCTCCCAGAACATGACAGATAGTGGACGGAGTCCTGCACGGGGGTCTGAGCTGTGGGCGTGTGGAGTGAGAAGCTTGGGACATCTATCTGGGCAGAACAACGGCATGGAATGAACCATAAAGATTCATGTGTTTTAAGCCTGCCTGTGGTGGTAAACACAGCCGGCTGACCCCCACTTTTATGGAGGAAAAAAAAAGCTGGTTGGAAATGCGATTCCCATCTGGTAACTGGGTGACCCGGCCCAGTGGGAGGGGGTATTTTCTGAGGGGGGAGATCCAGTAAGAGAGCTTTATTTTTTGGGGATTTGGCTCCCTGAAGCCCCCTGCAACTTAGATGAACAAAACAGCTGCAGTGAATCAGCACCCAGAGGAGGGGAGGGGTTAATCTGTTGAGGGAGGTGATTTGACACACTGCCCAGGGATAAGTCCCTAGCCCCATGGAGCTGGGGAGAGGGGCAATCTCCAAGAGAGGGAGAGTTCTGACAGAAAGCAGAGAGGGGATATTTCAGCTGTCGATCTGGCTGCCTGGACCCCTTCATAACTTTGGGGAGCAGATAAGCCAACTTGAAATAGTGCCACGTTGAGGGGAGAGGTGAATCTGCAGAGTAAATCTCACTTACCTGCAGTCCGGTGACATAGGGCCTATGATCCAGAAGGGTGGAGTCTGCCATTTTTAGCATTCTACACTGACAAACATCACACTTTTGCATCCCTGAGGAATCCAGAAATTGGGAAGTGCTTGATTAGTTTCCACAAGCCCAGTTAAGGTCCCCTCTGTGAGTGGGGTGGTCTAGAGAAGGACTTATTTTTGGTCCTGTATTATGACAAAAATAAATAAATAAATAAATAAATAAATAAATAAAATGATCACTTTAATAAATGAAAAATAAAATCTTTTTAATTTAGTTTAATAGACAAAAGCTGCATCAGGACCTGCATATAAAAAACCTGTGGGGAAATTGTTTGATAAACACAAGCAGGCTGAGAAGATCCATGGGATGCCAGGGAATATTGATCCACCTTAACTTTGTTTGACTGCTTGCCAGTGTGGTTGTTTGCTTTTTCTCTGTTTATTTGTTGTCTCTTGCTTTTCTTTCCTCTTTCCTCCCCCCTCTCATCTTTCTTTCATTTTTGTAAAATTAGGTGCTCCTAGATTCTCTCTTCTTTGCTGTGCTTCTTCTTCAATAATTTCCCATTCTCTCTACACATTGATTGTGTATTCCAAACTATCTCTTATCCCTCCTTCATCTTTCTGTCTTCTGCTTTTGGTGTGGCTATTAAACACCACATTTTCTCCATACGCCCACAACTCAAGGGTGTCAATTTCTATTACCTCTATTTTGTTTTTTCTTTCTTTATTATATTAACTCTTTCCTTTTAGCCCTTTCTTAACTCTTTCTCTCCCTCCTCATAATTCTAGCCTTCTAAATCATTATAAATATATTCCTCTATTTGGTTTCCCAGTCCATTGTAGGTACTCAAATTTCTTTCCTATTACTCTACACTGCCTACATAAATTAAATATTCACTTCATTAAGTCTTATTTGGCACCTCTTCTAACTTTTATCAATATTACTATTATCCTTCTTCCTTTCTCACATCTTTCAATTCCTCCAGTGCTAAACTTTTGCCTTTAAGGGAAAATAGAAAGAAGCAAGGAAATAAAATAAGAAGAACAATTACCAAAGAGAAAAATTTACACACACACAGAACCAACAGCTAAATAAAACACTAGAGCAGAGAGAGAAGCTAATCAACTAAATAAATCCATCAAGATAAAATGATGACTAGAGGGCAACAAAAAATTACAAACCACACTGAGAAACAGGAAAATATGGAACAATCCAATGAAAAACAAAAAAACAAGGAAGTGAAGCAGAACATTGAAAAACTAATCAAAGCTTTCCAAACAAATATCATGGACCAACTTAAAGAAATGAAGGAAGAGATTAAGAATATAAAGAAAACACTGGGAGAACATACTGAAGAAATTGCAAACACTCCCAAAAAGGTAATGGATATGAGGGTGACCAAGGTCAAAATCCAATAAATCAAAAAGACACTGGATTCACATAGCAGCAGATTTGAACAGGCAGAAAAAAGAATTAGTGAGATAGAAGACAATACATCTGAAATCAAACAGATAGTAGAAAAAATGGACAAAAAGATAGAAAAAATCCAGCAGGGAATTAACTGACAGCACAAAATGCTCAAACATATGCATTGTGGGCATCCCAGAAGGAGAAGAGAAGGGAAAAGGAACAGAAGAAGTTCTGAAGGAAATAATGGCTGAAAACTTCCCAACCCTATTGAGAGAGATGGATGTGCAGATCCAGGAAGCAAAGTACACCCCAAACAGTAAAAATCCCAACAGGCTAACTAAGAAATATACTTGTCAAAATGTCCAATGCTCAAGACAAAGAGAAAATACTCAAGGCAGCAAGAGGAAAAGAACCATCACCTACAAAGGAAGCACAATAAGATTAAGTGCTGATTTCTCAGCTGAATCCATGGAGGGAAGAAGACAGTGATATGACATTGTCAAAATACAAAAAGAAAAAAACTTCCAGCAACGAATTCTCTCCCCAGCAAAACTGGCATTCAAAAATGATGGAGAGTTTAAAATATTCACAGATAAACAGAAATTAAGAGAGTATGTCAATAAGAAACCTGCACTTCAAGAAAAACTAAAGGAAGTTCTACGAGGTAAAAGGACAAAACAAGGGAGAGAGAGTTGGAGGAGAGTTTAAAAGCAGCTAACAAGACAAAAAACAAAAACAAAACAACATATGACATACATTAACCCAAAGAAAAATGGCTGAAATAAGAAATCCATTGTGAGTAATAACACTTAATGTTAATGGACTACATTCACCTATCAAGAGACACAAATTGGCAGAATGGATAAGGAAATATCATCCATCTATATGCTGTCTAAAAGAAACCCACCTTTGATGCAGGGATTCAAATAGGCTTAAAGTGAATGGCTGGAAAACCATTTTACAAGCTAACAATAGCCAAAAATTGGCATAAATAGCTATTATAATATCAGACAAAATACAAAATGCAAAACTTTAAATGCAAAACTATTGTAAGAGGCGAAGACGGACACTATATATTAGTAAAAGGGGTAATCTCTCAAGAAGAGAGAAAAATCATAAACATATATGCACCTAATTGGGGTGCCTCAAAATACATGAAGCAAAACTTGGAAAAAATAAGTGGAGAAATAAATGCCTCTACAATTATAGCAGGGGACTTTAACACAACATTATCTTCATTAGACATACCATCTACACAGAGAATCACTAGAGAAACAAAGGCTCTCAACAATACATTAGAGGACCTAGACTTAATAGACATATACAGAACACTAAACCCAAATACAGCAGAATTTACATTCTTCTCGAGTGCACATGAAGCATACTCCAAGATAGACCACATGCTATGCCACAGAACAAGTCTCAATGAATTCAGAAAGATTGAGATTATACAAAGTAATTTCTCTCAACACAATGGAATGACATTGGAAATCACTAAGGGCCACAGATCAGGTTAGGCCCAAGGATATGGAAGTTAAACAACACAATCTTAGACAAACAGTGGGTCAAGGAGTAAATCTCAAAAGAAATCAGCAACTACCTTGAAACTAATGAAAATTACAACACAACATATGAAAACCTATGGGATGCAGTGAAAGCATTCCTGAGAGGGAAGTTCATAGCCATAAATTGATATATTAAAAAAGAAGACAGAGCTAAAATCAAAGACCTAACTGCACATTTGGAGGAATTGGAAAAACAACAAAAACTAAACCAAAAGGAAGTAGAAAGAAGGAAATAATAAAGAATCCAGTAGAACTAAATGAAATGGAGAATAAGAAAGCACTAGAAACAATAAACAAAACAAAAAGCTGCTTCTTCGAGAATATCAATAAAATTGACAAACCCTTAGCCAGACTAACAAGGAAAAAGAGAGAACAGATTCAAATACACAAAATAAGAATGAGAAAGGGGATATCACTATTCACTCCACCGAAATAAAGAGTATCATAATAGGATTCTTTGAAAAATTATATGCCAACAAGAATGATAATTTAGAGGAAATGGACAAGTTTCTAGAAACTCACAAGCAGCCTACATTGATGAAAGAAAAAATTGATGAACTCAACAGTCCAATTACAAGTAAAGAGATAGACTGAGTCATCAAAAACCTCCCAACTAAGAAGAGCTCAGGACCAGATGGGGTCACAGCTGAATTCTACCAATCATTCCGGAAAGAGCTAACACCAATTCTGCTTAAGCTCTTCCAAAAAATAGAAGTAGAAGGAATATTGCCTAATTCATTCTATGATGCTAAAATTACCATAATACCAAAACCAAACAAAGATACCACAGAAAGGAAAATTAAAAACCAATTTCTCTAATGAACCTAGATGCTAAAATCCTGAACCAAGTACTTGCTAATCGCATTCAACAATATATCAAAAGGTTTATACACCATTACCAAGTGGGTTTCATCCCCAGGTATGCAAGGATGTTTCAGTATAAGAAAATCAATCAGTGTAATACACCACATAAACAGATTGAAAGAAATAAATTACATGATCATCTCTATAGATGCAGAAAAAGCATTTGACAAAATACAGCACTCTTTCCTGATAAAAATACTAAAAAGGATATGAATAGAAGGAAACTTTCTGAATATGATAAAGGATATATATGAAAAACACAAAGCCAACATCATTTTCAATGATGAAATCCTAAAAGCCTTCCCTCTGTGATTGGGAATAAGACAAGGATGCCCTCTATCAGAACTCCTATTTAACATTGACTGAGAAGTATTTTCCTGAGCACTGTGGGAATAAAAACACATAAAAGGCATCCAGATTGTAAAGGAAGAAGTGAAAATTTCATTATTCACAGATGCCATGATCCTATACATAGAAAGCCCTGAGAAATCTACAACAAAGATTTAAGAATTTATAAATGACTTCAATAATGTAGCAGGCTACAAGATCAAGGCTCAAATATCAGTAGCATTTCTATAAAGCAATAAAGATGAAACTGAGTTGGAAATCAAGAAAGAAGTACCATTTACAATAGTAACTAAAAGAATCAAATATATAGGAATAAATTTAACTAAAGATGTAAAGGACTTATATACAGAAAACTCCACAACACTGTTAAAGGAAATCAAAGAATGCTTGAATAAATGGAAAAATATTCCCTGTTCATGAATAGGAAGAGTAAACATCATCCAGATGTCTATCCTACCCAAACTATTCTACAGATTAAATGCAAACCCAATAGAAATCAACACTGTATTTTTTAAGGAACTGGAAATACTAACCACAAAATGTATTTGGGGAGGTAAGAGGCCCCGAATTGCCATAGACATATTTAAAAAGAAAAATGAAGTTGGAGGTATCACATTACCTGACTTTAAAACATACTACAAAGCTACAGTGAACAAAACTACATGGTATTGGCAAAAGGATAGACCTATTGACCAATGGAACCAAACTGAGAGTTCTGATATAGATCCTCACATATAGAGTTATCTGATATTCGACAAGGGCACCAAGCCCACTCAGTTAGGAGAGAATGGCCTCTTTAACAGGTGGTGCTTGGAGAACTGGATATCCTTATCCAAAAGAATGAGAGAAGAATGCCATCTTACACCTTATACAAAAATCAATACAAGACGGATCAAAGATATAAATATAAGAGCCAAACCCTTAAAGACCCTTGAAGATAATGTAGGGAAGCATCTACAGGACCTTGTAATAGGAAATGGTTTCATGAACTTCACAGCCAAAGCACGAGCAGCAAGAGAAAAAATAGATAAATGGGACTTAATCAAAATTAAAACCTTCTGCACCTCAAAGGATGTTATTAAGAAAGTAAAATGGCAGCCTACCCAATGGGAGACAATGTTTGGCAACCATATATCTGATAGGAGCCTAATATCCTGCATGTATAAAGAAATCCTACACCTCGAAAATAAAAAGACAAACAACCCATTTAAAAAATGGGCAAGTGACCTGAAAAGACACTTCTCCAAGGAAGAAATACAAGTGACTAAAAGGCACATGAAAAAATGCTCGACATCACTGGCTATTAGGGAAATGCAAATCAAAACCACAATGAGATACAATCTTACACCCATCAGAATGGCAGCTATTAATAAACTGCAGAATATATGTGTTGGAGAGGATGTGGAGGAATAGGAACCCTCATCCACTGCTGGTGTGATTGGGGATTGGTCCAGCCCCTGTGGAGGAGAGTTTGGCAATTCCTCAGAAAACTAACAATAGATCTTCCATATGATCCAGCAATTCCACTACTGGGTATATACCCAGAAGAACTGAAAGCAAAGACACAAACAGATGTATGCACACCAATGTTCATAGCGGCATTGTCACAATTGCCAAAAGTTGGAATCAGCTCTGGTGCCCATCAACAGATGAATGGATAAGCAAAATATGGTACATAGATACAATGGAATATTACTCAGCTGTTAGAAGGCATAAAGTGCTAACACTTGGAATAACATAGATGAATCTTGAAGACCTTATGTTGAGTGAAGCAAATCAGGCATTGAAGGATGAAGAGTTTATGACCTCATTGATTTGAATTGAGGAAAGTTAACAGTTTCTGAGAATCACTGACTGAAAGATAAACTAACAAGGGAGAGAGAGAGAAAAGGGTAGGTTGTGAGCCATCACCCATGTTGGCATAATCTATGGTAAATTGAAAGAGTATAGTTACATATTGAAGGATAGGACAGGTGGGTACAGGTTTGGTGGTGCAGGATTAACAGGTGGGTAGATTAGGAAGGGCAGGTTAGAATATCCAGGGCAGGTAAATATGAATCTTGTCATCCCATAAGCCAAGACAGGGAAGAGTCATATGCCCCAGGAGGTGGTTAGGAAGGAACAGAAAAGTTCAAATGCAGTGTTTAGTTGTAATGGGAAATAATCTTCATTACCTTACAATAATGGACACAGGACATAGTAAATATCATCAAAAATTATTAAACTGTACAGTCTAAACTGTAAACCATACTTTAAACCATTAACAATTTTTAGTTGCTATATCTTACTATCTGTATAACATTTATAACAATGCTAACATCTAAAAAAAAAAGGTTTTAATATGGGAGGGGAAGGAGGAGGAAGTTTGAGTAGGTGGGAGCCTCTAGTATTCCGTGTGTGACTTTGCTTTGACCTAAAACTTCTTAGAAAATTAAATCAAAATTGGGAAAGACTGGGGAATGAGAAGGGGTAGGTGTCTCAGTACATTAGACAACTGATAATACAGTGATAAAAGGAAAAAAGAATAATTTATTTAAAAAAAAAAAGGATATGTTTTTCTCTGTTTTTTTTTCACCAATTTTTTGAATGTCCCATTCCACTAATTATATTTTGTTTTTAGTTTAGTTTCTTTTTTCTTCTTCTGAGTTTTCTTGTACTTATATCTTGCATTTAAGCTTATCATTATTATTTCTTTTTCCTATTAATTGTATTTTGTTATTTAAAGGACTTCATGTTAAGGGAAGGTTTAGATCATAGAAGGGTTACAAGGGGGGCTGCAGTGGATTATTGGTGGGGGTTGTCTGGGATGTGGGATTCATGGCAGTAAGTCCATCTGAATATACATGAAAGATATATAAAATTGTTCAAATGATCAAGGGATGGGACATGGTCACGATGGGTAGACAATTACTCAATATATGAGGGAATCTGAATTCCCAGCCCGGAAAGCTCTGCTACATTCCCCAAGGGAGCAGCAATAGTCCCCTGAGTGCAGAGGCCATGTCTGGCAAAAGACGATATCCCACTGATGGGTTCTTGTTATTGAGGACTAGTCTTATGATTACTTGCTCTTGTAATTGAAACTTAGCCTACTGTTGTGGGTTGCCTAAGGATTGCCACCTGAAAGCCTCCTTTTTACTCAAATGTGCGCTCTCTCTAAGCCAAACTCAGCATATGAATGTATTACCCTCCCCCCAACGTGGGACATGACTACCGGAGATGAGCCACCCTGGCAATGAGGGATTAATACCAAGTGCCAACGGGCAACACGATTGGAAAAAGACCTTGAATAAAAGGGGGAAAAGGTAAAGAAATATCAGTTCAAGTGGCTAAGAGACTTCAAGGAGAGTCAGGAGGTCATCCCAGAGGTAATGCTTACGCACACCTCAGTAGGATCTCATAGAACACCAAAGTGGATATCACCCCACACAGAGGGAACTCTGAGGACTCTGAAAACCCGGAAGTCCTATATAAGTGGGGATAGTCCCAGAGATTGATGCCTAATTAGTGGGCTCTTCAGTGGAATCTGTGCTCATGAGATGACAGAGTTGGACTCAAATAAGTCCTCCCTGCACATGGTCCATCAGGCCCTTCTATTCAAACTTATATGTGATGCTGGAGTTGTTAGGTGTACTTCCAGAGACTGAAGCCTCTGACCTACCTATGTGCCAGCTGTGCCCGGAATCTTAGTGAAGCTGCAACCCCTACCCTACAGCTCAAAGGACTCATCCAAGTGGCCAGGCGAGGAGACGACAATGGACAATCACCATCCCAGGAAATGGAGAGGGCCTGCAGCTGCAGGCAGGGTATACCCATCCACAGTATAAACGGGACATAAGCCCTCTCTCACTTGGAAGTGGAGTGGACATCACCATCCCAGTCCCCTCAGGATTGGGGGAGGAGCTGTGGACTAGAGTGGACTTCGTGGTGTTCTGTTGTAGACATATTATGATTCAAGCAGTGGAAGAAATTGTAACAGTGAGGTGGAACCAGTGGCCACTGGACGTTTTGGGGGCAGGGAGAGGAGGGGCAGTTGAAATACAGGGGGTTTTTGGGGACTTGGGGATGTCCTGAGTGGCATTGCGGTGATGGATGTATGCCATTTTCCATCAGCATACACCATGCAGAACTGTGTGGGAGAGAGTGTGGTCTATGATGTGAACTGTGGTACATGCTCGGTGTCAAGGCCCCAGGATGTGTATATCCATTGCGGGTGTTGTGTCACATGGATGAAGGATGATGGTGTGGGATGTTGTTGGAGGTGTGGGAGGTGGGGAACACGGGAATCCCTGTAATTTCTGAGTAATATTTCGGTAATCTTAGCACCTTTAAAAAATATATATATATATATATATATATATATATATAAA
>JAQZBX010021454.1:0-32264 GCA_029593785.1 Cabassous unicinctus
CTTCACGCCCCCCCAACCCCCCCCAACCCCCATGAGCTGCTCACCGGTGGGCGGGCTGGGGCCGCCTGCACTCGATGTAGGCCTTCAGCGTAATGGCAAACCGTTCCTGCAGCTGGTCCACCATGCCACGCTGCACCACACCTGGACGGTCTGCTGGGGTGGGGAAGACAGGTGAGGCAGTGGGACAGGGGCCTCGGGGACAGAGACAGACTGGCCCAGAGAGGGGAACTTGCCAGCCAACCACAATCCGGAGCCAGAGACTCCCAGGCAGGGAAGTGAAGGGAGGTCTATGCATCACACCATTGACCCAAGCAAAAACCAACCGGAGTCCCTGGCTGTGCAGTGAAGGGGAAGCAAGGTTATGGGCTTCCCTGAAGAGGGCAGAGGAGGGGCTGCTTCCTCTTGCAGATTAAGCTGAGAGGTGTGAGCAGCCCAGGGAAGGCCTGGGAGGTCAGGCAGGACAGGTGAGGGGATGGGGCGTCACCTGGGGAGAAAAGGGAGATGGCCTGCATCAGGACATACTCCTCCTTATGCAACTGCAGCTTCTTCAGCATGTAGTGGAATTTCAACACAGGCTCCAGAAGAAGCTGTTGGAAGCTCCCTGTGGGTAGGTATGGGATAGAAGGGTAGCTTCTCAGGAGACTGACCCAATGCCCAGCCTTCCCTCCTCAACATGCTCACCAAGGTCTTTTTTTCCATCACCCAAAATCTTCCTGCCCAGCAATCCCAGGATCCACATGTACTGGCATGGCTCCTTTCCTCCCACAACTGTTGTGTTTCCCTCCCTCTGCCAGGGCAGACAGGAGTCTCAGGCACCTGAAGGATCTTCCAAGCAGTAGGACAGCCGACCACACTCCCAGGTCCCGGTCTCCGCGTTGAACACCATGTTGAATCTCAGCTGGCACAGCTCAAAGGTGGCTCCCTTCAGCAGGGAGATCTGATCCTCAATGGGCAAGTCCCTGGCAGCAAGGATGGGGAGGGGGCGACAGTTCCCTGGGAAGCCAACCACAGGCTGGCACCTGCACCCCTTTCCCTAATCCAGAAATCATGTGAGGGAGTTGGGGGTGGAGAGTGATGGGGTGGGATGGGCTCCTTGCCCTGAGGACTCCTGAAGTTGCTTTCTAATTGCTTGCCGTCTCTCCCCTCACAATCCAGCCAACCATTACTCTTCCCAACCCTAGTCCTCTACCCTCCTGCTTCCTTCAGTGACTCTCCACTGCCCACTTGGCATTCAGGCTCCTCCTTACATAGCCACTGTCCTACAGTTGATGGCTTGGCTTCTGGTCCCTGGATCTGGCCTCACGCTTTCTGCCTCAGTTTCCCCCCTTGAAATGACTGCCCCTTCAGTTTCATTTAAATAAAATCTTGCTTGTCTTTCAGGCCAAGCTACAGCTTTGCCCCTCCTAGTAGTCTTTCCAATGCACAGAGTCCTTCTGCAGGGGCCACTTCTTTGGCCTTAGTCCCATGCATTGGGGAATATTTGCTTCCTGGTAGGCTGGATTTAATATGTACGTGTGTCTACTGTTTCTCTCCAGGCAGCCTGGATGCCTTGAGTCCAATCCCCAGCACCAAGCATAAGCCTAGCCACAGTAGCTGCTTAATTAGCATCTGATAATCATGGTTAGATTGAAACCCTTTCCATCCTGCAGGAACTTCTTCTTCTCTACCTGAGAGGGGACCCCAGGTCCCTACCGAAGGAGTCATCTCCAAGAAGGAAGAAACATTAGGATGCTGGGAGGGGTGGCTTTCATGCCTGGCTCTTGAGGAAGCCCTCCCCCCCACTTTGGTCTCCTCAGGAATTCAGGCCCTTGTGCTCCCCGCACCCTGCCTTTCAGAACCATAATGCTAAGCTGCAAATGCTGTGAACGTGCTCTTATCGTTTGTGTTTCTCCAGTGCCCAGCTCAGGGCCTGGCACATAGCTGGCTCTGAAGTCTACACTCTGGTACTCTCAAAGCTGGCCCCTACCTTGACTAACTGACCTTGTACATGTTCCTTAACCTCACCAGACCTCAGTTTTCTGTCTGTGGAATGATGAAGCTGATGGCAATGCCGACTTCCTGTGGTCATTGTACTCCAGCTGGTGGACACCAGAGACAGTGAGTGACCTCACACCCAGCTATTAACTGTGGGTCAAAGGATGTCAGCAAGGAGCCGCCACTGTCCACATGTGTAAGAAGGCCTCTTTCCCTGATCCTTTGATGAGATTTGCCACAGTCTGAACCCCGCTCGGGCTGTTGCTGCCCCCGCCCCATTAAATAAGTCCTGGGTGTCACCCACAGGGCAGCCTGTGGACTCCTGGAACTCTCTGCCCTCTCTGCCTGCTGATGAAATCAGCAGCTCCTTGTTTGTGTGCTTCAGCTCCCCTTGACCAGGCTTATCAAGGCAAGACAGCCTAAGGAAAGACAAGCCCAAGGCCATCTCCAGCCCAGACTCCATATTATGGGGCTGGGGTTCCCACCACACAGGAGGTTCCAGGGTCTCCTGCTAACTCCAGTTGCCCCCTGGTTTTTGCCTCCACATCTGGCTCTGTGGAGTCCCAATCATTTGACTTTCAGGACCACCCCACCTTCCCCCATGGCCTCCTCAGCCTTCTCTTGGCGGCAGACTGTGTCTTCCATCTCTCTCTCCTTTCTTCTCCTTCTGGACTTCCTTCCTTTTCCTTATAACATTCCTTGCTCTGGAAATGTCAACTTGTGACTCCTAATCTTTTCAGGGGAAATAGGGAAGAAAGTCACTATCTTGATGTCCACCATGTGCTGGATGTTCTTCAGATAGTAATGTATTTCATATGACAACCCTGCAAGGTACCACTTAGCAGATGGGGAGGCCAAGGCACAGGCAGGTTAAACCGCACACCCACAACTGCCTGATGAGTGATAACTAGGCTTCTATTCCTCAGCAGGTACTGTGCATGGCAGAGATGAAGGAGGGTCTTTGGGCACCAACAACTCCCAAATTCAGGGGGCTCTACCTCAGAGCCTTAGACCCTCTTAGCCATTTCCTGTTCCTTCCCACACCCATCCACCCAGCCCCTACCCCGGTTCCCATATCCTACCTGAAGTGGGAGATGACTTTGGCAAAGTTGATGATGCCTTTGAACATGTAAGTTGACATGTCAGCCATGTGAGGCAGCAGGGAAAAGATCTCTTTCCCGCTGTTGTCAGCTGGGGGTTTGTAGTTCCAGACGCTGCCGTCCTCCCCCCGCAGCTGCAGAGAGAACTTCATGGTGCACAGTTCCTCCCTGATCTGCCTCCACTTGGTGGCTTCTTCCCCCAAGGTGGTCTGCGGAGGCTCTGGAATCTCATGGCCACTGTTAAGCATCTCCGGCAGCTGGGCAAACCAGGAGGTGGAGAGAAGAAAGATGGGATGTACTGTCACCAACAGATCCCCGCTCCCCAAAGGCCCTGGGTGGAAACAGCTGCAGCACAAGTCTATGCACAACTGCAGACAGCACACACACACACACACACACAGAGGGTATTTGTTTCCTCTCTCTGGGTTTCCCCTATCAGGTGGTACTTTCTGGACCTGTGAGTCAATGATCACACATATCCCTGCCTGGTCAGAGATGAGGTTTTTGCTACCTGCTTGGATGGAGGATGAGGGGAACTGCCTCTCTGCACATGTCCCAAGCATCCCTGAACTTGGACTTGGGGGACTCAGAGAGAAGGTCTGGGAGCTGCCGATGGAAAGAACAGGCTTTTGCATCACTGGGCTCCTTCAGTCCTCAGAGCTGAGCAGGCCACCCGAGCTACCTGTGAGCACGGGGTGAGGGAGGGCACTGGGATCCCAGATCTGCTGACATCACCAGTGTTTACTGGATCAATAAACACCAGCTCACAAGGGTTACATTCCCAAAAGGTCCTGACCCTGTCCTCATAAAGCTGTGTATGACAGCAACCCTGGGGAACCTCTCGACCTTTTCCATTTGCAACTCAGACCCAATTCCTACCTGCTGTGGAAAGAGAGAACAGTGGTTCTCAAATATCTGAATCACCTGGGGGTCTTGTTGAAACACATATTGCTGCCCTCCCCCCTTCCACCTGCCAAAATTTCTGAATCAATAGGTCTGGGGTGGCCTGAGACTGCATTTCTAACAAGTTTCCGGGTGGTGCTGATGCTGCTGACCCAGGGAGCATGCTTTTGAGAAACCCTGGGAAAGAGATCGGAGCTTTGAGGAACTAGCACAAGAGCTGAGCCAGCCCTAAAGCCTCATACCCGGAAATCCTTGAAATGGGAGAAGGTGGTGTCAAAGGTTTTCATCTGAGCATCCATAAGCTCCCCGATCATTGACTGCTGCTCTTCAGTCAGACCCTTCATGCTCGGTGGCTGAGTCCCAATCCGCTCCTTCTTTTTCCTTTTGATCAAGGCCCGCCTCTGTTCCACAGCCGCATCGGACATGATCACTGCAGGGAGTGATGGAGCAGGCTCAGGTGCACAAGCCACTGGCTCAGCCTATAGCACCTGAAGGTGGGGGACCCCTTCCCTTCTTAACTCTCTTTAGATAAGGGAAAGTGCTGGTGACAAAAAAAAAAGCCCTTTCCCAGACTCAGGAGGTCTGTGTGTGGACCCCTCTGGATACAGGCTTGTGTAAGATGGAGGGATGAGGTGCACTGCTCTGCTGCCCTTGGCAATGGGCTTGAGACAACATTGTGGAACAGTGGAAAGTGTGTGGGCTTCAGAATCAAAGGTTCTGGGTTTGAGTGAAGGATTTCCACTTAGTAGCTATGACCTTGAGCAAATTCCTTAACCTCTCTAGACTTCAGTTTCCTTCTTTGTAATCTCGAGTAACAATGCTTATCTCATGCTACTGTTAAAACGGGACTTTGCATGTAAAGTGCCTAATATAGTTCCTGGTACATAATAGATATTCAATAAATGGTACCTGATATTATTGTTTTCTGGTGGATTATATACAAGACTTCTCAGAGTCCCCCAAGGCCTCTGTCTCTCCAAGGCCCTGGACACTTCCTATAAACCTGAAGTCTTAGGGTCTTCCCTGAACTTCTGGGGCCCATTTGTGTGTGCAGAGAAAAGCTGTGGGGGACCTTGGAGAGGAGAGATTGAGAGTCTGTCAGCAGGAACAGCCAGGTGAGGGTCCTCACTCATTCCTTCAGAGGCTGCCCATGGCCTTGGGTCACTCTGTGATCAATGGAGAAAAATATGCACTGGAAACTTGTAGCCTTTTCCCCATGAACTTTAATCTCAGACTGACGTAGGAGCATAAATATGCCAAAGCTCAGCAGGGTAGCATGAGAAGAGCCCACATTGCCTATCTGCAAACAGTTCCCTATAAGGACCCCAGGTCTGGGGCAGCTGCTGGGCGCTAGCAGCTGGAAGGTTAGGAATCATATCACACCATGTGTCCCCAACTCCACTCCACCCCCTCCAATTTGTTTAAAACACCACAAGGATAATTACGAATGGGCCAGAAAAGAATCACGCAGGAGCAACCGAGGGGAAGCAGCACAGCGCACAGCCCTAGCTAGAGACGCCCACCTCGCCTCCCAGAGGAGAAAATAAAGACTCCCTCCTCTCTCAAGCGCTTCCGGGGTCGGCCCACGGTGATGGCAGGCAATGAGGTGCCAGCCTCTTGCACACGGACCACAAGCTCACACATATGCATGTGCACACGTGCACTCACGGTACATATCTACACGCGTGCTCATACACATGCCACGCTCCATTCCTACGCGGTCACTGGGGCACACGTGGATCAGGCTCCCAGCGAGCGCGCCCTTTCCCCCCCGGGCAGGCGGCTTACTCTCCTTCTTCATGCCGCTCTCCAGGCACTTGCGCAGGCGGCAGGCCTGGCATTGCCGCCGGGTCTTCCGGGTGATCTCGCAGGTGCCCTTCCGGAAGGGACACCTCAGCCGGGCGTTGCGTTTCATGGCCCTCCTGTGGGAGAACCAACAACAGAAGGTCGGCTGCATCGTGCCGGAGGCTCCAAATTCTCCACCCCACCCTCCTCAACTCCGGAGACATTAGCCACACCCTCTGTGGGCCCCGCCTTCGCCCCCTGAGTTGGGTCGGGTTTTATTGGAAAGGTACAGTTCAGTGCTCTACTAGCTTCTGCCTTTACTGCGATTCTCTAAAGGTACAGGATTGAGCTAGAGGAGCAAGAACAGGGGACGACCTCTCTCCTACAACGTTCATGCAGGAAATCAGACTTTTCACAGGCACATGCAGCCCCTGAGCCCCCTTCTGGGATGCCCAGCCCTTCCCCAAGGAGCAGCCCCTCCCTCCTTCACAGGCTCCTTATTAGGAGGGAAATGTCCTCTAACGCTTCCTGAAGATAGCCTGGGTGATGTTTCCATGGAAAAGGACTTCTTCGTGCATTTCCTCCTTCTTGGAAAAGGGAACAAGAGGACACCTGACCCCAGAATCTTAAGAAGCCCCTTCCCTTCCCCAGCCCCCATTCCAGATTTCTGACCAGGGGCAGCCCAAGGAACTGGTACACTATGGGGAAGCTTTTCTACTTCACTGACAATGGCTTCCCCACTGGAAACGTGGATTCTCCTGATTGACCAAGTGGGGCAAGGAGGTTCAGAACCCTTAACAAGGCATAGTGTGCAGGCACCTGGTGCTGCAGGTAGGAAGGGGGTGGGGTACATGCCTTAGAGATGCCAGTACAACCACCACCACCCCAGCCCAGACACCCTGAACTCCCCACAGAAGACCCAGTCAGGGTGGCCCTACCTATTTCTCCCTGTTTTCACAGCTGGATAGAAAAAACAAATTCTACCTTGGCTCTGGCCTCTGGTTCTGGTCCAGCAGTGAGAAAAATGAGGGAAAGCTTGCACAGGAATAGGGAGACAAGCAGTAGGGCTGCAGAGTGGGTCCTGAGAGGTGACCTGGGGAGGTTGAGCCAGGCTTCTGTTGACAGGCAGATTAGAGCTCAGTGGCCAGAGCCTCAGACCAGTAGCCAGCCTAGGGGCCTGTGCTTTCTACAGGCACTCCCCCATGGCCACCACTGCCGTTCTGGGAAGGAAAGAAACCTCTGATACTACTCCAAAGGCCTCCCCGAATAGGTAAGAGGGGGAAAGGAGCTCACATTTATTTAGGGTGTGCTATGTATCAGAGGCAGAACTTTCCAGATTTAGTTCTCACAACCTTATGGAAATTATCATGGCATCTGTCTGGCACAGATGAGAAAACTGAGGCTTCCAGAAGATGGATCACCACATGTCCTCTAGGTAAATGAGGAGCTGAAATTTGAATCTTCAAATCTGGGAGCCCCAGGAACAGCACCCAAATGGGTAGGGGGAGAGCAGAAGATTCCTACACCCCAAGGTAGTCTACACAGACTCTCCTGGCCTCTTCCGTGCTGGCTGTTCAAGTGTCTACCACGTAGCCATGTTGGCATATACCCAGCTCAAGGCTAAACCTGGTGCTCATTACTAGTGAATAGTTCAGGAGTAGGTGTGAGGCCCAATTTCAGCCTATGTGGGGTAAGGAGGCTGTCTTGGGATCTTCTGGGAAAGGGTTCCTTGATTTTAGAAAGAGGATGAGATGAGCCTTTTCGTACTCCACCTGGACACTGATAATTGCCTGTGGTCCCTGGCACAGTGTTACCGTTGTACAACCCTAAAGGGAGCCAGGCTGAAATCGAAGCTCTTGGGCAGGATGGCAGAAGAGAAAAGACAGAAAGAAATGAACTGCTGAATTCACCAACCCTGAAGACTTTTGACTTCTTGTTATGAGAGGTAATAATGTTTGCTTATTGTTTAAACCAATTTGAATGGAGTGTTCTGTTACGTATAGCTGAACTCAGCCTGGCACTGCTGTTGTGTCTCACCTTTGTTAGAACTCATACAACATGAATGTTCTTTTCTTCCTGGAACATGGGTGCCTTTGGACCTGTCCTAGGCAGACAACTCCATAGAGCCTGAGAATGGCTCATCCTGACCATGTCAGCTCCAAAGCTGGGGTTTCTTCATTATGGGGGACCATGGATTGGTCCCAACACAGAGGTGACTCCCTGGGCTCATCCAAATCCTCCTGTGGGTTCTGGGGGCATACAGCTGGGCCCCCACCCATAACATACTGACCAGCAGCCCATCTTTGGGAGTGCAGAGTGGGACCTTGGCTCTAGCACTCATTTCTATTTGAATGTCCAGCCACCACGAAGACCTTTGCAAAGGGCTGAGTCTTGAGAATGCACCGAGGGTGGAGGGTCCCAGCTGTAATTCCTGAGGGCAGACTGGAGGGCTTCCTCCCCTCCTTTCTTAGTCTACTTCTCTGCCTCCTGGGCTGAGTCCCGCACTGAGCTCTGGCCTTGCTGAGCTGACTTTGCTCTTTCTGTTTCCTCACCTCGACAAAGAGGGCCCTTATCTCTGGGCCTGCCTTGTTGTGACTTGGGACTTTATGGACCTTAACTTTTTTTCTTCACTGTTTATCTGTTTCTAGGTGAGCTTGTTTTGTCATGTTTTTCATTTATTTTATGCCATCCTTAACAATCTCCCCACAAGACTGATTGAACACTAACATTTTGGATTTTCAAAATCTTTCCTCTTTTACTGACTGATCTATTTTATTCAAGAACAAATGGGGAAATGAAGGAGTATTTAAGGAAAGAGGACCTTTCTGGGGTCAAGTGGGAAGATAGAAGATGCAAACACCTGTCAGGGTTTCCTCTGAGGTATAAATGACTCACTTGAGACCAGTCAGAAGGCCTTTGGATGAGCAAGTCAAGCTGAGGCCCAGAGACATTGCCTGGTGGGCTATGTCTCAGGTGGACGTGACCCACTGGGTTGATGGTGGCAAGTGGGTGAGGGTTGACAGGTTACCTGAAAAAGCCCTTGCATCCTTCACATGTCATGACATTGAAGTGATAACCAGTGGCCTTGTCTCCACATACACGGCAGATTTGAGGACCCTCATCTGCCTCCTTGGCAGTGATGGTGGGGTTTTCCAGAAACTGAGTCTGCTTCTTTACTGTGCTCAAGGTTAGCATGATTCCACCTTTCTTCAGGTTCCACCTCCAGGTTTGCTTCTGGGCCTCTTGGACTAGAAATGAAAAACCATAGGGAATGAAAGGGCTGGACAGTAATGAGCAGAGCCTGGAGAAGGAACACTCTGTCCCACTGCACATGCCTCACATTTGGTTCTCTGGACTCAGGAGCTGGTCTCTCATGGCTGAAAAGGGGGTGAAGGGTTAGAGCTATATAGAGAGGATGTAACCATGACATTTTTATACAATAATAGGATCCTAGAGTAAAACCAGCAGCCCATAGACTGAGAAGGGCAAGAATAAGAAGATAGGAGAGAGAAGGGCAAGAGGGGAAGAAGAAATGAGAAGAAAAAAAGAAAAGGCTGTCTGGGTTTGATTATAAGAATAATACTTGAATGGACTGAGATTAGGAGGCCAAAGGTCTGTATGGGGAGTAGCGCATCAGATCACTAATTCAAGATGATTTCTGACATTGGGGAGATCAAGGGAGGATGATATTTCAGATGATGTGGTCCAGTCTCCCAGAGAGAGCTGGAAAGGCTAGACAGAAAGAGAGTTTTCGAATTAAGTAACCAAAACAGATGGGGAGAAATAGTTGAAGCAGGATCACGATGCAGAAAGAAATGGGCCATGGTCCCAGGCAAGCTGGAGTATAAGTGAATAATGAAAGATAACATATCTGCTTATAGAGCTGTACTCAAGATGACCTCCCCAGGCAGCTTTCACCTGCAGAGTGTGACTTGAATTCTGTTTGGAATGGGCACTGGGGATGGTGACTGTTCACTACTGTTCCCCCAGATCTCTCTAGGCCCTGGTTGCCAAGAGCAACCACACCACAGATGCTGCCACTTTTTCCAAAACCAAAATAGAACTTTTAGTAAAATTTCAACATACAAAGTTCCATTTCCGGCAGTATGAGAGATAATGCCTGCCACATTCTCCTGTCAGAGTAGGTTAGAAATTAACCTGTTCCCACCCTGGCCCTCCAGAAAACTGCAAAGAAGATAAATTGACTGGAAACTTGAACTGCATCGGTGGGGGGGGGGGGGGGGGGGGGGCGGGGAATCTCCGTGATTCTTCAAATCGTTATCCGGACTTCATGTGGGCTTGCAGACAAAATGTATACTTTGGGTGTTCAAAAAGCCACAAGATAATAATTTGATTTAAGGTAATCTTGGGTTGGTACTGCTCCCAGGCACCCACAGAAGCAGCTGTAAATCCTCCTCTCTGGAGGAACTCACTTTCCACCTAGGCATAAAGAATTACACAGGTAATTTCCAAAAGACTTGAGCTAAAACTTCCAAATTATACATCAAAGACTAACATGGCACCATGAACAAAAGCCAGTAAAAACTACATACAGTAGAATTAGATATGCATTGGCCTCCTGAATTAACAAATGTAGAATATAATTTGTATGTAATATGTTTAAATAAATAGTAGAAGAGGTTGAAGACATAAGAGCAAATGACCACAAAACTGACAAAGCAGATTTGAGAAATGACTAAAAATTGATTATATAAAATCTGAAACAAACATTGACCATATAAACCAACAATAATAATGTCTTGGGAGTTAGAAAAAGCAAAATACAGCTAAAATTCACAACAATGTGTAAATCAGGAAAGGTATGATCCCAGACAAAGTTTTCTAAGTTTCTATATTGTTGAGAGAGGAAAAAGGTAATAAATAACTTTGGACTTGATGAGTAAAGTATACTTGTTAAAATTTCTGTTGTAACCTCTAACAGTCTAGAAATAGAATGTATAACTTTTGAAGTTAATAAAGGGAAAAAATGGAATACGGAAAAATACAAAAGGAGGCAAGTAGAGAGAAAGAAACTGGAAGCGTAGAAGAAATAGAAAGCACAAAATAAGATGGTAGAAATTGCAAATTAATTGTTCCCATTAAAAGACAAAAATTATCATACAGAATTAAATACAAAATCCACTTACATGCTGTTTATAAGAAATAAATCAAAAGCATTGAGGTACAGAAAGTTTAAATGAATGGTAAAAGGATATAACAAGCAAATACTAACCAAAGCAAAAAGCACGACTAGAGATAATGATAAAAGGTTCAATTTTCTGCAAAGATACAGAAGTTTTAAACCTAAAAATGTAACCTAAAAATATACAAAGCAAAAATTCTACAGAACTACAAGGATAAATAACAAAACCCTCATTGTGGTAAGATAATTGAACATACTTCTCTCAGCAATTAATAGGTCAAACAGACCAAAAAACCAAAAACACCTAAGAAAGAGATGATTTGAACAATAAGAATGTATTTTTATTATATAGTTTATTAATTTTATTATATTATACATTATCTTGTTAGTATATTTGTTATATTATTAAATATATGTTATATAATGTATAATATAATAAATGAAAATAATAAACAATAAGAAAAACCCTACATGTCAAAAAGTGAACCATGCAGGAAGCAAAGCCATTTCAGTGGCACACCTAGTGCCAAATGTAATACCATTCCTTGCTAAAAAGAACCAGGCTAGTGAAGCAGGTGTAGCTCAGTGGTTGAGTAAGTGCTTTGCATGTATGAGGTCCCTGGTTTAATCCCAGTACCTCCTAAAATAAATAAATAAATAGAACCAGGGGAGCGGATATAGCTCAGTGGTTTGAGTGTCTGCTTCCCATGTACAAGGTCCTGGGTTCAATCCCAGGTACCTCCTGAAAAAAAAAAAAAAAAAGAACCAGGCTCCTTGGACTGGGGCAAGCAAGATAGAAAATGGTCTATCATACCTTGTTATGCCAGAAATGAGAAAATGCTCAAAAAGTAAAATGAATAAGAATAATGAGGTATATCACAAGACACAGGAACCAGGTTTAAAGAGCTTCCACTGGCCAAATCTGGGACAATTTAAGCGCCAAAATGATTATGTACGAAAATAGATAATAAATCATTGAACAATAGGAATTCATGAACCTCTGCTGTAAAATAAATAGATAAATAGAAGAAGGAGAAGGGAGGACTCTTGCTTTCACTACATAGAATGCTTCGGGTTGACTGACTAGTAAATTGAGAGTGCTAGAGTTGGAAAAAATCAATATTTGCAACCATCATACTAAAGATTGGATCAGGCAAAAATCATCAATGAATATGAAACCTATAAATAATTTGATGAGGGGTAGAAGGATATTTGTGTAGTCATAAAATGTCTCCCTACAGACTGCTTAATAGTTGCAAGGACAAAAGAACCCCAGTAATTATACAGTTGAGAAATCAGACATCTTAACTGGGCAATTAAAATTAATATCAGTGAGAAGCAGATGTACCTTGTGTGCCTCCAAATGTGATATCCTGAGAAGGACAGAACGTTGCCTATGCAGTTTTCTCAGAATGCAAAACATGAATCTAATCATGAGGAAAAGTCAGAATGACAAATATTCTAGCTTTTAAAAAGTGGGGGATTGGCAAACCCATAAAGACATAATAGTAAAGTAGATTACCATTGCCAAAAGATATAAGTAACCAAAGTGATACAATGCAATTTCATTCAACTGTGAAAAGAAATGAAGTTCTGATACATGCGACAACATGGATGAACCTTGAAAACATCATGTTGAGTGAAATAAGCCAAACACAAAAGGGCACATATTGTATGATCTCATATATATGAAACAATTAGAAAAAGCAAAGTCATAGAGTCAGAAACTAGAATACAAGGGACCAGGGTGGGAATAGGGAATGGTTAGTTCATGCTTTAGTTATACTGAGTTTCTATTTAGGGTGATGGAAAAGTTTTGATAATGAATACTGGTGATGATAACATATTGTGAATGCAATGAACACCACTAAATTATATATCTGAATGTGGTTAAAAGGGGAAATTTTAGGTTATATGTTGCTAGAATAAAAATTTTTTAAAAACCCATAAGACTGTACTAATATAAATTATAAACTATAGTTAATAGTACAATTATAATAGTCTCTATTATTATATTATATAATAATATATGTTATTATATTATTATAGTTAATAGTACAATTATAATAATAGTCTCTGACCAATTTTAGGTTATATGTTGCTAGAATAAAAATTTTTTAAAAACCCGTAAGACTGTACTAATATAAATTATAAACTATAGTTAATAGTACAATTATAATAATAGTCTCTGACCAATTGTATCAGTGTAAAGGTACCACACTGATGCAAAATGTTAAAAATGGGGTGGGTATATGGGAACTCTGTATTTTCTGCATGACCTTTCTGTAAACTAAAACTTCTCTAATTAAAAAAGAAAGAAAGGGAGGGAGGGAGGGAGGGAGAGAGGGAGGAAGGATGGATGGGTTGGGGCTGAGGAGAGGCGGAATGGGAAGTGACTGCTTCTGGGGTGCTGAAAATATTCTGGAATCAAATAGGGGTTGTACAACTTTGTGAATGTATTAAAAACTACTGAATTGTACACCTTAAATGGGTGAATTTTATGATACGTGAAGTATATTTCAATATAAAATATTGTATGAGAAAAAAAGGGGACTGTATTCTTCAAAAATGTCAATTTTATAAAAGACACAGAAAGGCTGTGGAATCCTTATTAAAGCAAGGCTAAAAAGGCATGACAATTAAATGCAATATCTGACCCTTGACTGGATCCTCTACTGGGGAAAAATACCATAAAGGACATTTTTAGGTCAACTGACAAAACTGGAATGTAAACAGTAAATTCAAGAGAGATATTATAGCAATATTAAATTTATTGAAGTTGATAACTGTGCTATGGTTAATTAAGAGGATATCCCTATTCTTAGTGAATTATACGGTGAAGTATAGTATAGCAGTAAAGGGCTATGATGTATGTCACTTACCCTCAAATGGTTCAAGAAAGAAATTACAAGAGATAAAGAGAGTAAATGATAAAGCAAATGGGGTAAAATGTTAACAATAGGTGAATCTGGGTAAAGGATATAGAGATGTTCTTTGTAATACATTTATTTTTTTGTAATTTTTCTATAAGTTTGAAATTATTTCCAAATAATTTTTTTAATTGTGGCATTCAGCCAAACAGGTTCTTCCATGGAAATTGATAGCCTTACATACTTATATTAGAATAAAAGAAAGGCTGAAAATTAATGAGCTAAGTATCCAACATAAGTTAGAAAAAGGGTAATAGAATAAATCCAAAGCAGTGGAAGAAATTAAATAATAAATTTAAGTGCAGAAATAAATGAAATAGATAGCAATCAGTAGATATCACCACCTCCAGGATGCCTTCCCAACCCCTTATGATGGGTTAAGATGCTTTTCTTGAGCATCTTGCTCAGGTTCTAGTCTCCATACATAGCACAGTATCTGGTATGTAGAAGATGCTCAATAAATGTTTCCTGAGTGAAATGCTAAATTGTTGTGAGGAATAAATGAGTTAAGTTTGCATAGGACCTGGCACATTGTGAGTTTCAATAATTATTAGTTATCACTTTGGTATCTGCCCCATCCTTTATTCTCCAATACAAAGCATGCCCCAAAATACTAGTCCCGAAACTCAGATTGCCCCAGCCATTCGCTGAAACCGGTTTTCCCAGAGTGTCTGATAGGGTGAGGTCCAGCTTCGAAATCCAGTATGTGCTGCTTTACTGAACCAGCTCTCAAGCCAAGGTGTTTCAGCAGATATATTCTGGGCACTTTCCATCAGCATGTGGATGCACTTACAGGAGCTGTTTTTCCAAGTATATGGGATGCAGGAATGCTGTTACCTTCAGAAAAGGAGGAGAGAAGGTGGAAAGGAGCCACAGGAGCCTTTTCCTCATCTGTTCCTTGGACAAAAGTTGTCTAGCCTTTTTCACAGAGTTGTTGTGAAGATTAACTTATGTGTATACATAAATGCACTTCGTAAATGAAACATTATACAAATGAAAGGCAGTGTTGTCATAAGACATACGAGGTTGCATTGGGATTGCCCCTATCCCGAGGATGAGGCTGCACCAGTCCATTCTAAGTGAGGGGACTTGTACTGTGCTGAATCTGCATTATAGTAAAAACAAGGATGATCTGTCAACCACAAAGAAGTGGGCATAAAACATTGAAACAATGAACCCATGGATGGTTTCAGGAAGAGAAAGAAGAAGGGGAGTGTAGGGCAGGGTTGGTGATAGGGCTGCACGGAAAGTTATCAGAGTTCAATAGCTTCTGCAGAGAAGGGGATCCTTTTTCAGGTTCTACATAACCTGGAAGTTACACTCTTGACAGAAAGCCAGGGCCTGCTATAAAACCGTCTAACTGCTCAGACACAAAGAATGTTTCAAGAGCAAAGAACATCACAGATAGAGACAATTTTATTAGCAGGGTGATTTTTCAGAGTGTACACTGGGGGAGAACAGCCTTTCTTAAGTTTTCAGCATCCTTCAGGAGCCACTAGGAATAATAGAAGCTGGGGTTATGGAGCTGTTGGCAAAGATTCTACACATAAATTATGAACTTCAGACAACTGAAGAAAGATGTAGTTTCTACAGCAACCAATTTAAATGTCATTCCCCAGAAGGAAGTGGCATGAATCACCGGAGAAGCTCAACAGATGAGGCAGAACCAAGATGATGGAAGATATGTCTCCAAAGAAGAAAGACATTTAGTTAAATCCCATCTGATAAAAAATTTCCCCAATTTCTAGCATTATCAAAATTAATGCTAGAATCTCACTATATACCATTTGTATAACTTTTGTTTTGTCTGTTTACTGTTGTGGCAGTTTGGTAATATTTATGAATTCCAAAAAGAGACATTGATTATGTTTGTAAACTGGTCTCTTCCTCTGGGTGTGATACCCTTTGACTGATTTAAATCCAAAGGCTTTACATTTACTTGATTAAATCAAGATTAGGGCTTTGATTTGACCACGACTTTAGGGCATGCAGGGTTGAGTCCCCGCCCCCTTGGTGGGCTATATAAATGGCCAATCAAGAACACAGATAGATATACCGAGGAATAGAGAGAGCTCCATAGACACAGAAGAGGAGAGAACTTGATGCTGGGGCCCCAGAGAGAGATGAGCCATTTGCCTGATAGTTTGCAGCTGAAGAGAACAGAGCTGCTGAGCCCTATGCCAGACTACAGCCGAGATCAGAAGAAGCTGGGCCCACGGAGTCTTCAGAGGAAAGAAGAAGGCTGAACCCTCACAGATATCGTCTGCCATCTTGCTTCAACACGTGGCAACTGCCTTTGGGTGAGGAAGTAACCTTGAGTTGTACTCTTTAGGGCCTTGTAACTGTAAGATTTTACCCCGAATAAACACCCTTTATAAAAGCCAACAGATTTCTGGTATTTTGCATCTGCACCCCTTTGGCTGACTAATACAACTGTTAAATAAGCAGACTTGGGTACATTTTCCATCATTCATTCTCTCATATCCTTATAAAGCCCCCACTAGGGAACAGTTCTGGGCTTAAACTGTAAGAAGTCCTGGTAGCTTCTGCTTTTGACGTTTGGGGAGCCCTAAGCCACCATGTAAGAAAAGACTACCTGAAGAGACAACAGGGAGAGGCCCTGTGAAGATCCCTGAGATGACATGGATAGAGAGAGGCCTCACAGCAATCCCCACCAAGCACCAGACATCAATGTGAGCCCTCTTGGGCAGTCCAGCCCAGTTGAGCCTCCAGATGACCACCGCCTCACAAACAAGAGAACTCCCCAGCTGCAGTCAACAGACAGAATTGCAAAAGGGAATGAAATGGTGGTTGGTTTAATCCAGTAACCTTTGGGGAGGTTCGTTATGCAGTGAAAGGTAATGGAAACAGAGCCCCTGGAGTTTTGTTTGAAATAGATCTGAACTGGGGTGGGGGTTGCCATCTGCACTGGCAGTCCCGATTCTATGCTGTTCTTACATTAGTCCTCCTTACAAAGTGGTGCTCTAGGGGCAGGAAATGACAGGGACTAGGTGTCTGGTATGTGCCAGCCTTGCCTCTCTTTCATGTGAATTTAATGAGACCAATTAGCTGCGCATTTTAATTGAATACAGCTGTGTTTACTTCTGAGGGTTGCACCTGCTCCTTGGTGTACTCAGTAATCTGTGAAATCTAGCCAGGATAGGGTTGAAATGATCTTTTCTTGTATTCAGTGAAAATAAAAGTTCTTCAGTGAGGCCTTTGCAAAAAATAATTAATTGCAAATATCCAGTATTCAGGCTGAATACCAAAGATATGGGATTATGTTCTTAGCAAGGAAGAGCCATCAATAAATTAATGGTAAATCAATGAATTTACTGTTTATTCTGGTATTTAGCACTAGCAGGCTGCATTGAGCACACACATTCCCATCTCTCTGGGTGGGCATGGCTAGCTTACGTCGCTTCACTAGTAGGCAATCAGTTTGAATCCAAAACCTGTGGTCTTACTTCAACATATGTGCATACTTCACAAGGTTTGTTTCTGAACAGGTAAGCTGCTTTTTAAACTTCCTTCATTTCTTCATGAACCCTCCATGACAGGTGATTCCTTTGATGTAGCTCCCTGTTCCTTGGCAGAATGTGATTCCCTAAGATCCTCCATTCTTTCCTTGCCATCTGGATTCTAGTTATAGCAATAGGTACCAAAGAAACATGCTGCCTGTGGCTCTTTGAAGCTGTATGTATCCCAGAAAAGATGTTTTGAGGAGAATACTTCAGTTAAGGTGTGACCCACTTCATTCACAAAGGATCTTAATCCTATTACTGGAGTCCTTTATAAGTGGAATGAAGAGAGACAGAGAAAGCCACCGAAGCAAGAACTGAAAACAGTGGAACCCAGAAGAGAAGGGAGAGACCAGCAGATGCCACCATGGGTCTTGCCATGTGGCAGAGGAGCCAAGGATTTCCAGCAGTCAGTCTTCAGGGAGAAAACATCACCTGATGATGCCCTGATTTGAACATTTCACGGCCTCAAAACTGTATGCTAATAAATTCCCATTGTTTTAATCCAAGCCATTTCATGGTATCTGCTTTGAGCAGCCTAGGAAACTAAAACACCACCATTCCTGCCACATCTAGAGGCAGCTTGTCACACACCCTCTAAAGGGCTGCAAATCCTCCCTCTCACAGTCAAAGGAATGTTCAAGACTGTGAAGGTAGTCCATTGGATTTTGGGAGCCTTCATCTGTATTTTGTGTCCTTGACTTTCTATGCAGAGGCTGATGTAAGCAGATGGCAGTATGTCTAAAAGACCTGCAGTTTTTCTGGGGCTGACCCCACCTGTTTTCTTCTAATCCAGTGGTTCTTGGTCTTTATATTTTAGTCAGTGTTTATATTGGTGGAAACTTTTTCTTTTGTTTTTCACTACCAGAGCCTTTTACTAAGCCCTTTAACAATGCCAGCTTTGGCTTAGTCTCAAGGTACCTTTGAAAGGCTTTGGAGTGGTTCCACAGCCTACTGCCTAAGAAATCATTGAAATTGCTGAAGGCTCTCAGGCCTGTGGGTGTGCAGCAGTGGCTTTACCAGGCTGATGTGTGTTTGTACTTTCTAAATCTCTTACCTATATTTAAACAATGTCATCAAATATGTTTTGGGTAGCATAAGAACAATGAACATCCTTAATGTCAAGAAAGCTAGAGCTTAGTATAGATAGGTTTTTTACCACATTTGGAGGGTATATTGGGAATCATCTACTTGGCATGCAGAAAATATACCATTTATTTGCCATGCAGAAATGTCATCTTTGGAGTCCCAAAGGGGACTTCAAAGAGAGGGCAGTCATCTTTTGCCTGTCTGTGGAGAGTTTTTCTTCATACCTCTATGCAAGAGACAGGTAACAATGCACCATAATTTCCTTGACTTTATTTTTTAAAATACAATGAACTTTTTAAGCCAGGAATAGAAAAATTCTTCCTAACATAATAAGGATAAACTGTCATAAACCAACAAATAGTCAATAACATACTTTATGGAGACACACTAGATTTATTTTTAATAAAATCAGGAGTAAAATAAAATATCTACTGTACCTAGAGTTGTTAATAATTAGTCTGGAATTTCTACCTGATATATTAATATGTGAAATAAATAAATGAGAGATATAACACTTCCAAAGAAGACAAAATTAACATTATTTAGAAACTTCAAGAAAACCAAACTAAAAAGTCTGAAATTTGATTAGTGTGCAATAAAATGATAGGATACAAGGTAAATATATAAAAATCTGTAGCTTTCCTTTACGCAATCAATAAATAATCATGAGAGTGATGGTTAGACTAATATGTCAACTTGGTCAGGTAATGGTTCCCAGTTGTTTGGCCAAGCAAACATTGGGCTAATTATAATGCAAAGACATTTTATGGACTTTAATGATCAGTGCGTTGATTGCATCTATGGCTGATTATATTTACAATCAACTGAGAAGATTGCCTTCAGCAATGAGTGACATCTCATCCAATAAGCTTAAGACTTTAAAATCAGAAGTGATTTCAGCATTCATAGAGAGAATTCCCATCTCTATTTAAGACAGACAGCATCTCTTGGGGAACTCATCAAGGACCTTCATCAGAGATCCTGGCTTGTAGCATGCTCTACAGAATTTGGACTTGTGCATCCCCATGGTCGCATGAGATAATTTTATAAAATCTCATACTATTTACAGATATCTCCTTTTGGTTCTGTTTCCCTAGAGAACCCTGACTAATACAGTGTGGTACTGGGAGTGGTTATTGAGGAAGAATCTTAAAAATGGGCTTTCTGAATTGGTTCTGGGGTTGATGCAATTGACTCTCTACTCTGATTAGTTTCAAAGGCACTAATGACACTGTTTTCAATAAACAAGAGGCCACTGACAATCCATGGTGTAAATTGGAAATAGAAATACACAAAATATCACCACTGGATATGACCACCTCCATGCTTATATGAGGCAAGGCTCTGGGTGAAAGTGTTTTTGACACCTTAACAGAGTTTTGTGGAGTTAAAAGGTACACTGATGTTTGCTAGTTGTTTTCTAAACATGCTAGATACCAGTTGTAAAAGGAACTGATGATTGAAGGCTTCAGATTTGCAACTTAAGCACCACATGAATGATCTGAAAGTTCCTATGTGTGCCCTGAAAGAAAATCTTGTTTTGTGTAGCAGCAGACTTGAGATCTCTGAAAACCAGACCCAGAGTCTCATTGTTCAAGTGGTAGAATTACAACAGAAACTAAAATCTCAGCCTTTCAGGGTGTCTGCTGTTAAAGTGAGGGCATTGACTGGAAAGGAGTGGACTCTTGAGGATTGTGATGGAGACATATGGGTTAATGATGGCAGTGAGGATATTGAAACCCTAAATTCTGCTGAGACTTTGCCAGTTAAACCTGTGATGGTCTGCCCTGAAGAGATGGTCACTCAACCTCCTACCCACACTGATGAAAAAGCCACCTGACTTCCAGACTGCCCTAAGGAAATGACCACCCAACCACCAGCCTCCCCCAAGGAGTCTTCCATCCAACCCCCATCTGAAGAAATTAACCTGTCTCACCAGATGAAACTGCAATGGAATTCCCCAAGGTAACTGGCTTGCAAGGCACTTCTAATGCTTCTTGTTATCCACCTCCACCACCCCTCATTTCTTTCAGACCTACAACTAGACTAAAGTTACAAGAAGCCCCCCAAAGGTGAAGTACAAAGTGTGACCCATGAAGAAGTATGCTAGACTGCAAAAGAATTGCATGAGTTTTCCAATTTATTTAGACAGATATCAGGAGAATATGTGTGAGAATGGATATTAAGCATGTGAGATAATGGTAGAGGGAATATAAAGTTGGATCAGGCAGAATTTATTGATATGGGCCCACTAAACAGAGATTCTGGATTCAGTGTTGTAACTTGAGGGGTTAGAAAGGGCTCTAACAGTCTGTTTGGGTGGCTGGCTAAAACATGGACCAAAAGATGGCTGACATTGCCTGAGGTCAAGATGCCAGAACTGCCCTGGTATACTGTAGATGAGGGGATCCAAAGGCTTAGAGAGATTGGAATGTTAGAATGGATTTACCAAGTAAGACCTTCCCACCCATCCCAGGAATGTCCAGAGGACACACCTTTTACCTGGACTGTGAGGAATAAATTTGCAAGATTAACTCCATCTTCCCTGAAGAGCTCTATGGTTGCTTTTCTCTGTAGGTCAGATAGTACCTTGGGAACTGCTGTCACTGAATTAGGATCTCTAAACATTATGGGGATGATTGGATCCTGGGCTGGCAGAAGCCAAGTAGCAGCACTTAATCGCCAAAGACAAGGTGGGCATGGCTACCACAATGAAAAGCAAACTCAAAGTAGCAATCAAAATAGTCTGAGTTGCATAGACCTATGGCATTGGCTAATAGATCATGGGGTACCTAGAAGTAAAATAGAAGGGTAGCCTACTAAATTCCTACTTAATCTGTATAAGCAGAAAAGTCCTAGGTTGAATAAACAAAAGTCCAACTTGAATTACAGAACTAAAAAGTTGGGGCCCCTTAATCAATTCTCAGACTTGAGACAATTTAAAGACCCAGAGACCTTTGAATGAGGAGAAGGCCGGGTCCCATTGGGGAAGGACCCTGTTACACTGCCAAAAATTTATATTGTTTATCTTCTTCCCAGCCTTCCCCAAAAAGACCTACAGCCTTTTACAAGGGTAACTGTGCATTGGGGAAAAGGAAATGATCGGAAATTTCAGGAATTATTAGACAGTGGCTTAGAAGTGACATTAATTCCAGGAGACCCAAAACATCACTGTGGCCCATAAGTCAGAGGGCTTATAGAGGTCAGCTGATCAATGGAGTTTTAGCTCAGGTCCACCTCACAGTAAGTCCAATGGATTCCTGGACTCATTCTGTGTTTTTTTCCCAGTTCTGAAATGCATAATTTGAATAGACATACTCAGCAACTGGTAGAATCCCCAAATGGTTCCCTGACTTGTGGAATGAGGGCTATTATGGTTGGAAAGGCCAAGTGGAAGCCACTAGAACTGCCCCTACCCAGCAAAATAGTAAATCAAAAGCAATACTGGATTCCTTGAGGGATTGCAGGGATCAGTGCTACTATCAAGGACTTGAAGAATGCAGGGGTAGTGATTCCCACCACATCCCCATTCAATTCTCCTGTTCAGCCTTTACAGAAAGCAGATGGATCTTGGAGGATGACAGTGGATTTTTGTAAACTTAACCAGGTGGTGACTCCAATTGCAGCTGTTGTTCCAGATGTGGTATCATTGCTTGAGCGAATAAACACATCCCTTGGTATCTGGTATGCAGCTCTTGATATGGCAAATGCTTATTTCCCCCTCAATTAATGTTAGTAAGGACCACCCAAAACAGCTTACTTTCAGCTGGCAAGGTCAGCAATATACCTTCACTGTCCTACCTCAGGGATATAGGTAGGACAACCATATGTCATTATAGTGTCACAGGGGCCTTAATTGTCTCGCCCTCCCACAAGACATCATACTGGTCCATTATATTGATGATATCATGTTGATTGGACCTAGTGAGCATGAAGCAGCAACTACTCTAAACTTATTGGTAAGGCATTTTCATGTCAGCGGATGGGAGATAAATCCAACAAAAATACAGGGGCCTTCCACCTGAGTGAAATTTCTAGGTGTTCAATGGTGTGGGACATGTAGAGATAGCCCTTCTGAAGTAAAGGATGAGCTGTTGCATCTGGCCCTTCTATGACCAAAAAAGAGGTACAATGCTTAGTTGGCTTCTTCAGATTTTGGAGACAACATATTCCTCATTTGGGTGTCCTACTCCGGCCCATTTACTGAGTGACCAGAAAAGCTGCTAGTTTTGAGTGGATACTGGAAAGAGGAGGCCCTGCAACAGGTCCAGGCTGCTGTACAAGCTGCACTGCCACTTGGGTCATATGATCCAGCAGATTCAATTGTGCTGGAAGTGTCAGTGGCAAATAGAGATGCTGTCTGGAGCCTTTGGTGGGCAGAATCACAATGCAGACCCTTAGGATTTCAGAGCAAAACCCTGCCATTCTCTGCAGATAACTACTCTCTTTTGAGAAACAGCTTTTGGCCTGCTACTGGGCCTTAGTAGACACTGAACGCTTAACCATGGGCCACCAAGTTACCATGAGAATTGAGTTACCTATCATGAGCTGGATGTTGTCTGATCCACCAAACCATAAAGTTGGGAGTGCACAGCAGCACTCCATCATAAACTGGAAGTGGTATATATGAAACAGGGTTTGAGTGGATCCTGAAGTCACAAGTAAGTTACAGGAGGGAGTTTCCCAAATGCCTATGGCCACCACTCTTGTCACATTACTGTCTCTTCCCCAGCCCACAGTTAAGGCCTTTTGGGTAGTTCCTTACAATCAATTGACTGAGGAAGAGAAAACTCAGGCCTGATTTATATATGGTTCTGCATGATATGCAGGTACCACTCAAAGGTGGACAGCTGCAACACTGCAACCCCTTTCTGGGATGTCCCTGAAAGACACTGGTGAGGGGAACTTCGCCCTCCCATCCCAGTGGGCAGAACTTTAAGCAGTTTACCTGGTTGTTCACTTTGCTTGGAAGAAGAAATGGTCGGAGGTATTTTGCACACTGATTCATGGGCTTTTGCCAATTGTTTGGCTGGATAGTCAGGGACTTGGAAAAACATGTTTGGAAAACTGGTAACAAAGAAATCTGAGGAAGAGGTATGTGGATAAACCTTTCTGAGTGGACAAAAAAACTTGAAGATATTTGTGTCCCACGTGAATGCTCATCAAAGGGTGACTTCAGCAGAGGAAAGTTTTAATAATCAAGTGGATAAGATAATCTGTTCTGTGGATAGCAGTCTCTTTTTCCAACCACCCCTGTCATTGCCCAATGGGCTTTTGAACAAAGTTGCCATGGTGGTAGTGATGCAAGTTATGCATGAGCTCAGCAACATGGACTTCCCCTCACCAATGCCGACCTAGCTACAGCCACGGCTGAGTGCTCAATCTGCCAGCAGCAGAGATCCATACTCAGCCCCCAATATGGCACCAATCTCCGAGGTGATCAGTCTGCTACCTAGTGGCAGGTTGATTACATTGGACCACTTCCATCATGGAAAGGGCAGCAATTTGTTCTAACTGGAATAGACAAATACTCCAGATATAGGTTTGTTTTCCCTGCTTGCAATGCTTCTGTGAAAACTATCATCTGTGGACTTACTGAATGCCTTTTCCACCATCATGGTATTCCACATAGCATTGCTTGTGATCAAAGCACTTCACAGCAAATGATGTGTGGGAATGGGTACATGCTCATGGAATTCCCTAGTCTTATCATGTTCCCCATCATCCTGAAGCAACTGGATTGATAGAACAGTGGAATGGCCTTTTGAAGGCACAATTACAGTCCCAACTAGGTGTCAATACCTTAAAGGGCTGGGGCAATGTCCTCCAGGAGGCTGTGTATGCTCTAAATCAGCATCCACTCTATGGTGCTGTTTCTCCCATAGCTAGGATTCATGGGTCCAGGAATCAAGGGGGTGAAAATAGGAGTAGCACCACTCACTTATTACACCTAATGATCCACTAGGAAAATTTTGCTTCCTGTCCCTGAAACCTTAAGCTCTGCTGGTCTACTGGTCTTAGTTCCAAAAGGAGGAGTGCTTCCACCAGGAAACACAACAATGATTCCATTGAACTGGAAGTTAAGACTGCCACCTGGCAACTTTGGGCTCCTCATGCCTCTGAATCAACAGGAAAAGAAGGGAATTACTGTACTGGCTGGGGTGATTGAGCCTGACTAACAAGGGAATAGGACTGCAACTACACAATGGCTGTAAAGAAGAGTTTGCCTGGAATACAGGACATCCCCTAGGGCATCTCTTAGTACAACCACACCCTGTGATTAAAGTTAATGGAAAACTACAATAACCCAGTCCAGGCAGGACTAACAATGGACCAGAATCTTTAAGAATGAAGGTTTGAATCACCCCACCAGGCAAAGAACCATGGCCAGCTGAGGTGCTTGCTGAGGGTAAGGGGAACATAAAATGGGTAATGGAAGAAGGTAGTGATAAATATGAACTATGACCATGTGACCAGTTATAGAAACAAGGACTGTAATGGTCATGAATATTTCTTTCTTGTTTTGTTATAAGTATGTTTATGAACATAAATGAATATCTTTGTTTTCTTCCCTATCTTATCCTTGTATCATATAAGGTGTATTAGTTTCATGTTGTAGTATTTAAGGATAATTTTAAGGGTGGATATTACCCAAGGTCTTGTACTCTATCCTGGAGGGATTTAGTGCATTTCCAGTTGTATGCAGGACACTTGAGTATTGTTAGGTTAAAAATAAGTCTGTTACTGTTTTTATTTAGAGATTAAGTATGGTTTCAGATGATGTGTATGGCTGCCAAGTTGACGAAGGATGGTAGACTGTGATGGTTAGGCTAATGTGTCAACTTGGCCAAGTAATGGTGCCCAGTTGTTTGGTCAAGCAAGCACTGGGCTAAGTGTAATGCAGAGACATTTCATGGATCATCAGTGAGTTGATAGCATCATGACTGATTACATCTACAATCAACTGAGGAAATTGCCTTCAGCAATGAGTGAGTTCTCATCCAATCAACTGAAGGCCTTAAAAGGAAAAGTGATTTCAGCATTCAGAGACAGAATTCCCATCTCTACTTTAGATAACCTGTGTCTCCTGGGGAACTCATAAAGGATCTTAATTGGAGATCCTAGCTTGCAGCCTGACCTTTGGAATTTGGACTCCTGGATCCCCATTGTCACATGACATCTCCTGTTGGTTTTGTTTCCCTAGAGAACCCTTACTTAATACAATGAGCGTAAAAGATCCATACAAAATAGAAGTAAAAACAAATACCTGGATTTGGGTGTAGTGTTTTGTATTAGATCCAGATCCTCTAATGTATTATTTATTTATTTATTTAAGATTTATTTATTTATTTATTTATTTATCCCTCCTTGCTGCTTGTGTTTTACTGTGTCCATTTGCTGTGTGTTTCTTCTGTGTCTGCTTATCTCCCCCTTGCTGTGAGGTCCTGCTGCATCAGCCCACTGCGTCTCGTGGGCCGGCCTGCTCTCACAAGGAGGCCCCGGGAAGCGAACCCGGGGCCTCCCATGTGGTAAACGGGAGCTCTATCCATTGAGCCACACCCGCTTCCCCTAATGTATTATTTAAAGTCTTTGTTTTTTTATTGATTCTCTGTCGAGATGTTCTAATGGTAATAATGGTGTATTAAAGTCCCCCACTATAATTGTAGAGGCATCTGTTTCTCCACTTAGTTTTCCCAGTGTTTGCCTCATGTATTTTGAGGCACCCTGGTTAGGTACATAAATGTTTATGATTGTTCTTTCTCCTTGAAAGATTATCCCTTTTACTAATATATAGTGTCCATCATTGTCTCTTACAATAGTTTTGCATTTAAAGTCTATTTTGTCCAATATTAGTATAGCTACTCCTGCCCTTTTTTGGTTATTGTTTGCTTGTAAAATTGTTTAATAGCCATTCACTTTCAGCCTCCTTGAAGCCCTGGGTCTAAGGTGGGTTTCTTGTAGACAATATATAGATGGGTCATATTTCCTTATCCCTTCTGCCAATCTGTATCTCTTGACAGGTAAGTTTAATCCATTAACATTCAGTGCTATTACTCTCAAGGAATTACTTACAATAGCCATATTTTCTTTGGGTTTATGTATGTCATATGTTGTTTTTATTTCTCTTCTTGTCTTTTTAGTTGTTCTTACACTCTCCTCCAACTCTCTCTCTCCTGTTTTTTCCTTTCAACCTGCAGAACTCCCTTTAGTATTTCTTGAAGGGCAGGTTCTTATTGGCATACTCTCTTAATTTCTGTTTATCTGTGAATATTTTGAACTCTTCATCATTTTTGAATGCCAGCTTTGCTGGATAGAGAATTCTTGCCTAGAAGTTTTTTTCTTTTAGTACCTTAACTATGTCATACCACTGCCTTCTTGCCTTCATGGTTTCAGATGAGAAATCAGCACTTAATCTTATTGAGCTTCTCTTGTATGTGATGGTTGTCTTTTCTCTTGCTGCTTTCAGTATATTCTCTTTGCCTTAAGCATTGGACAGTTTGACGAGTATATGTCTTGGACTAGGCCTGTTGGGATTTATACTGTTTGGGGTGCACCGCACTTCCTGGACATGTGCATCCCTCAATAGGGTTGGGAAGTTGTTTCTTTTTTGGCTTTTATAATGGGAATTTATTAGGTTAAAAGCTTGCAATTCTGAGACTGTGATTGTGTCCAAATAAAGGCATCATCAGAGATGCTGTCTCACTGAAGGTCAGCTGCTAACGATCCTGGACTCCTTCCATGTGGCAAGGCATATGGAGGCATCTGCTTCTCTTCTGGGTCTCATTGCTTCAGCTCCTGGCTGCTCCGTCTGTGGCTTCCTTTTTCCTGGGCTCCTCTCTGAGCTCCTGGGTTCCTTCTCGCCATCTCTCTGGCTTTTTCTCTGTGTGCCTGCTGCTTTCAGTCCTCCCTTCATAAAGGACTCCAGCAAGAGGACCAAGACCCACTCTGGGCCACACCTCACTGAAGTAATCCAATCAAAGCCACCCCCACACACACTGAATCCAATTAAATCCACACCCACAGGAATGGATTTGCTTCAAGAACATGATTTTTTCTGGGATCCACAAAAAGCTTCAGACTGTCACATCCCAAGAATTGTGAATGCTCCTGGCCTTTGGGGGAGGGATAAAAAATACTTGGGTCTTGCTGTAGGCAGGATGATCCCAACCAAGGAAGAATTGTTTACATCCCTCCAGGTGTTAAAATGTCCCACTAAGGGAGCAGGTGTAGCTCAGTGGTTGAGCACCTGCTTCCCACGTACTTGTTCAATCCCCGGTACCTCCTTAAAAAAATAGTCCCACCAGGCTCAACCTACCACAGATACAAATCAGCAATGCTTTAATATTTTAGTAAGGAAACGTTTTTACAAGATGACATGTAAATTCTCAGTTATTCACATGTTCTTCTGGAGAGAGAGGCTTGGACAGAAGAAAAATATTGCCTTGAGATTATCGACCAATTTCTCTCTTTTAGGCATTTGGTCTAACTCATCATAGACCGCAGGGTTTCCAATCTCATAATTCCTCAAAAAGGATTTCCAGGCAGAGGAGATTGAGTATTCCCTTTAACATACCTGGAGGCAAATTTTATTAAATTAGAGAGCTGTAATGAGAAATTTCACAAAATTTCATTACTAAATTCTTTAAAAATATTTAAAATTATTGCTCTTCGATATAGTTTTTTGTTTGTTTGTTTGTTTTTTGGGAGGTACTGGGGGATCAACCACCTGAGTTATACCTGCTCCTACAGTATAGTTTTAATTTTCTTGTAGCCTAATGATAAATCTTCTGGAAATGACACAATGAAACTATTTTGGGTCTGCGTGTTTTTTATTCTTCTGAAACTTTTTTCAGTTGACTGCACAACTTTCCTAAAGCTTCTTGTGCTATTTTTCTTGCTCTCCAACCCATACCCTATCTAGCTGGGTTGGAAAGTTTTCAGCCATTATTTCCTCCAACACTCCTGTCCCCTTTCCCTTCTCTTCTCCCTCTGGGATGCCTATAATGCGTATGTTTGTGTGTTTTGTGTTGCCATTCAAATCCCTAAGTCCCTGCTGGATTTTTTCTCTTTTTATCTATCTGTCCTACTATCTGTTTGATTTCAGATGTACTGTCTTCCACATCGCTAATTCTTATAGACTTCAAAGTGAGTCGGGGGATCATTCCAGAGGTAACGCTTATGCACATATCAGCAGGATCTCATAGACCGCCAAAGTGGATACTACCCCAAATAGTGGGGCTCCTGAGGGTTCTGGAGATACCCAGGTCCTATGATCAGGGCAGATAGCTCCGGAGTTTGGTGCCTTGTCAGTGGGCCCTATTTTGGAGTTTGTGCTCTGAGAGTGACATAGTTGGACTCAGTTATAGCTTCCCTACACATGGCTCATCTGTCCCTTCTATTTAAACCTATACTTGGTGCTGGAGTTTGTAGGTGTGTGTCCAAGAGACTGGAATCTTGGGGCTGTCCATGTGCCAGCTGGGCCCTGTGCCTCGGTGGGGTTGATACACCTACTCTCCAGTTCATTGGACTCACCCAGGACAACTAACAAGGAGGTAAGGATTGACAACCACCATAAGGAAATGAGAGAGCCTACAGCTGCAAGCAAGAGCATCCCATCCATTGGCTGTATGGAATCAAAGCCCCCTCTCAATTAGAGGTGGAGTGGACATCACCATCCAAGAATCCTCAGGATTGGAGAATGAACTATGGACTAGAGTGAACTTACTGATATTCTACTATAGACATATTGTGATTCTAGCAATGGAAGAAATTACAACATTGATGTGGAGGCAGTGGCCACTGGAGGCTCTGTAGTCAGGGAGAGGGAAAAACAGATGTAATATGGGGGCTTTTTTGGGACTTGGGAATTGTCCTGAATGACATTGCAATGACAGATATTGTGTGGAAGAGAGTGTAAACTACAATGTGAACTATGGTCCATGCTCAGTGGCAATGCCCCAAGATGCGTTTATCAATTGCAATGAATGTGCCATACTAATGAAGGATGTTGTTTATGTGGGAGGGTGTGGGAGGTGTGGGGAGTGGGGCATATAGGAATCCCTATATTTTTTGTGTAACATTTATGTAATCTAAGTATCTTTTAAAAAATAAAAAATATATATTATTAAAAAAACACACACAAAAAAACCCCCAAATACCTGGGAATATTAATAAGAAATGTATGAGACAAGAATAAAATAAAACTCTAAAACTCTGAGGGATATAAAGGAAAGAGATACCTAAGATTTAGTATTATAAGGATGTCTAGTTTTCCCAAGTTAACTTAGAGATTTGACATTATTTTAATAAAATTTCAATTTTTTAACAACTTGGAAAAATCAGTTCTTCATTTAGAAGGGAAGTAGGCAAGAATAAACAATTTGTTGAAGGAGAGTAATGATGGAATGGAGAGGAATCATCTTACCAAATCATAAAACCTATTATGAATCTGTAATATTTAAAGTAGTTGTTGCTCATAAAAGAATAAGAATAAAACAGCTCAATAAAAAGAATATATATATATAAGAATTTAATATAATGAATTAGTTATCAAAACCATTGAGGAAAAAAAGGATTATTCAATATTTGACTCCAAAACAATTAGTTTTTTATCTGGAGAAAAACAATCTATCTAAATCCTAACCTTACACACTCATCACAATAAATCTTAAGAGAACTAAATGTAAAAGACAAAAAGAAAGCAAAAAGCAATTAAACACTAGAAGAATATGTCTGTGAATATTCAAGTCTGAATAGAGACATACTTTTTCATGTAAAAAGTGATGGTAGAAAAATCATAAAAGCTAAATTTGATGTACCCAACTACATAAAAAATTAAAACTACCCACTAAAAAAAAACAAAAACGGAAATAAAAGGTAAACAGAAAACTGGAGGAAAATTTTGTAACACACATGACAGTCAAAAGGATAGCCAGATCATTCATAATAAAATGAAATGTAAATTTTTACATAGGGGAAAATGTTCAACCTTCCTAATAAATACATGTAAATAATCATATAATAATATAAATAGTAAAGGAAATTCATATAATTATAATAATGTATCACTTTCACCTATCAAATCAACAAAGTTCTAAAGAGAAACAGACATTTTGGGTCCTCTGATGTGATGCAACAAGAAGAACACAGCACTACCTATGAATTACTCAACAAAGAGTTGAATGTGAATTTCATCAAGCTTTTGGGTTTCACAACCAGACCACAGGAAATACTGGGGGGGAAAGAGCATTAAATGACATTTTGGAGATTTAATTATCCAGATCCACCATGTGAAAAATTCTGCAGGACAAAAGAACAAGTTTCTCTGCCCAATAAGTGGCAAGAATAAAAGGGGATGGGTGAGTAAAAAGTCTTAAGAGACTTATCTAAAAGCAAGGTATAGAACTTGTTTGGATCCTTATTCAAACAAAATAACAGTCATTTAAGAGTCCTTTAGGGAAATTTATATACTGACTTGATATTAAATTATATAAAGGAATTATTAATTTTTAAACTGTGATTATGTTTTTTAAAAATAGAGTCCCTATCAGGCACTTAACTCTTAGAGAGATATACTGAAGTATTTATGGGTAAAATTTTATGATATGTGGTGTTTGATTGAAAATAATCCATTGGGACTTTTGCTTCCAGGTAGGGAAGAAATGCTTCTTCTGAAATAACTAGGAAAAGTGGATAAATCATTTAAAAACCAATATCTTAAAAGATATTGGGGAAAAAAAAAAGATATTGGAAAGGTGTGACAACAATGAAGAATAGACAAACTAGAGTTCCAGAGAGGACAGAGCCCTTGAGATGGGAGTTTTATCTTTCTAAGGAGTATTTGCCAATTCTGGGCATAGACTGAGAATCAGTGTTAGCACAGCAAAGGGGCGCTAGTCAGAGAAAGAAAAAACAATGAATCTTTTGGTATTTGTGTGGGCTGACATAAGGAATTAGAAATTAGAGTAGCCTCAAATGTATGCTGATTTTCCCCATGTGATATTTGCCAGGTCTATGATATGCAGCATTGGCTGGAAGCTTCTAAAAAGCCTAGCAGAGATTGAAAGATAAAATATCACCAGAGATATGTGTGTGTGGGTGGGCTACTTAAAATACATAGCCAAAAAAAAAAAAAAAAAAAAAAAAAAAAGATAAAATAAAAAAATAAATAGCCAGTCTCCCCCTCAAAACATGATTGCAATATTTTGAAGTTGTGTGGGGCAGGATGATAACAAGTTAAAATTAAAAACCCCTGAAGGGCAGAACACAATCTCCCAGTAGCCTCTCATGGTTGAGGAGACACACCATTCAGCTTCTCAATCAAAAGACTGGGAAGGCCATGCCTAAGGAATAGGGACAAATCAGAGGTGCAGTGAGTATTACTAAAGTTACAACACATCTCTGATTCATCTTAATCCCAATTATATTGAAATAATTATCCCCTCACACTATAAGCTTAACAGAGCAGAGGGAAACCCTTCTAGTGTAAGATACTATCTGGATTATCTCTAATTCTTTCATACACAATGTTTGGCTGACAAAAAGTTCCTAGACCTGGGAAGAGGAAGGAAAATGTGACTCCTAATCAAGAGGTAAGACAGACTGTCAAAGAGGCAGACCCACAAATGATCCAAATATTGAAATTAGCAGAAAAAGTCTTAAAATAACTATGATTGATGTTAAAAGAAAGAGAATATAAGATGAACAAAATGGATGAAGAGAAGGAAAATGCCAATGGAGACTTGCAATCTATGGAAAAGTAAAGTATCCAGAATAGTCAAAATAAAGTTATAGGACTTAAACTTCTTTCTTTTTTTTT
>JAQZBX010021455.1:0-32274 GCA_029593785.1 Cabassous unicinctus
CCCATGCACAGGTGTGCCATCAGGCCCTGCAAGCCACACAGCAAGATGATGACATAACAAGAGAGTGACACAAGGGAGAGCCAAGACAAGATGTGCCAAAAAACAAGGAACTAAGGTGGTGCAGGCGGTAGAATACTTCTCTCCCACATCGGAGTTTCCGAGAATAGAATCCCAGTGAAGACAGGAGGAGAAGGATGAGAAGAGAGGGCAGGAAACGGACACAGAGGATGTGTCCATTGAATGGACACAAAAACAGCAAAAATGAGAGGGTGGGTAAAAATGGATAAAAGTAAATTTTTTAAATAAATCCTTTTAAAAAAAAGTATAGGGTAGTAAGATATGGACAATAGTTAGTAGTAATACTTTGACAATACTCTTTCATAGTTTGTTAACAAATGTTTCACAATGCAAAGTATTTGTGGTGAGGTGATGTATGAGAGCCCTGTATGATGTTATGCATGTTTGTTTTGTAAGTTCACAATGTTTACTAAACACTTATTGTATGTTCATGTATGAATGATATACTTCAATAAATTGTTTTTAAAATGAAAAAAAAAAACTATCATTAACATGTTATAAACTCTAATGGAAAATAAGAATGACATCAGATTTTTGTTTCTGAATAATGCAATAGAAAATACAATGATCTTCTACCCTGACTGTGCCAATGGGCTGAGCAGAAGGGATGGAGCTGTCACTATTTCTCTGCAATGCCTGCCTAACCTCCTCAGGGCAGCGCTTCTGCCCACCAGCCCCTCAGGCAAGTCCTGCCTGAGTGAGAAAGATGGGCATATGTGCAGGAGTGGCAGCTGCCAGGAACAGAGGGAGTTTGAGGTTCCATAATGAGAGGAATGGATACCACCATTTCGCTGAACTGAGCTTCTGATGCATTGGTGTAAAATATAAAAATCAGGGAAGTGGATGTGGCTCAGGTGACTGAGCTCCCACCTACCACATGGGACATCCCAGTTCTGTTCCCAGTGCCTCCTGGAGAAGACAAGCAAGACGGCGAGCTGGCCCAAAGGGCTGACGTGGCACGCTGACACAACAAGATGATGCAGTGAGTTGACACAACCAAGAGACACAGCATGGAAACACAATGTGAGACACAACAAAGCAGGGAGTGGAGGTGGCTCAGGCAATTAGGTGCCTCCTTCCCACATGGGAGGTCTCAGGTTTGGCTCCCAGTGCTTCCTAGAAAGAGAAGACCATCACACAACAAACGGACAAAGCACATGCAAACAATGAAGGGGTGGGGAGAAATAAATAAAAATAAATATTAAAAAAAAAGGTCTTAAAAAAATAAAAATCATTACTTACTTCAAGTTCCTGAAGCTAGTTAAATATATTTTTTTGTAAGAGTTTTATGATATTAACTCTTATATTTAGGTCTTTGGTCTATTTGGAGTTTATTTTTGTGTATGATGAGAAATAGAAGTCCACATTCATTCTTTTTTTTTTTTGGAGACTTGAACCCTGGACCTCATACATGCAAAGCAGGTAGGTGCTCAACCACTGAACTACACCCACTCCCATATGCATTCTTTTGCATATGTATTTCTCATTGTCCCAGTACCATATTTTCAAGAGATTATTGATTCCCCGTCGAATGGACTTTGACATTTGTCAAAAGTCAACTGTCCATAGATGTGTGGAATTTTGTCTGGACTCTAAATTCTAGTTCATTGGCATATCTGTCTAGTCATATGCCAGTACCACATAGTGTTGTTTATTGTAGCTTCATATTAAGCTTTGAAATCAGAAAGTGTGAGTCCTCTTTGTTCCTTTTTTCAAGTTTGTTTTGTTTATTCAGTGCCCTTGCAGTGCCATATGAATTTGAGGATCAGCTTTACCATTTTTGCAAATGCCACTGGAATTTGATAGGGATTGCATTGAACTTGTAGATCCCTTAGGCAGTAATGCTATCTTAACAATGTCAGTCAATTCATGAACACTGGATGTATTTATATTTGTTTACATCTTCTTTGATTTTGTTCAGCAATGTTTTGTATTTTTTTATTGTGAAAGTCTTTCACTTTGGATTTCTAGATTCTTTACATGTGGAGTTAGGTTATTGATTTTTGATATTTCTTCTTTATTAATATAGGCATTTAGAGCTTTAAATTTCCCTCTGAAAACTGCTTTCCTTCCATCACATAAGTTTTGAAATGGTATGTGTGGCAGTTTGATATTGTTTATGAATTCCAAAAATAGTTATTGGATTATGTTTGTAAACTGGCCTGTCCCTCCAGGCATATTAGATTACATTGAATTCAGAGGTTTCACTTTTGATTAATTTATGACTAGGGTTTTGATTGAGCCATGTCAGTAGGATGTTGAGTCCCCACCCCCTTGATGGGTGGGGACTCACAGAGATAAATGACATGGCAGAGAACCCAGAGTTAGTTGGAGTTTTGAGCTGGAGCCTAGGAAGTAAATACACAGAAGAAGAACACAGAGGAATAGAGAAAGCTCCACAGACAAGGCCGAGGTCCCAGGAAGAGAGATGAGCCATTCACCTGATAATCTACAGCTGACCTTGTGGAGAGAAGCAAGCCTGAACCCAGAGAAAATTGAGCCTCAGGGAGAGAGACAAAGCCTAGAGAGCCTGATGGCCTACAGCTGATATTGGAAGAAGCTGGGACCAAAGCGCCTTAAGAGGAAGAGGAAGGCAGCCATCTTGCTCCAACACCTGGCAACAGACTTTGGTGAGGGAAGTAAATTATGCTTTATGGCCTGGCAACTGTAAGCTTCTACCCCAAATAAATATCCTTTATAAAAGCCAACAGATTTCTGGTATTTTGCATCAGCACCCCTTTCGGCTGACTAATAAAGTATGTCTTTGTTTTTATTCATCTCAAGATATTTCCCTAATGTCCCTTGAGATTTCTTCTTCAATCCATCGGTTATTTAATAATGTGTTTTTTGATATCCACATGTTTTTAAATTTTCCAGTTTTCCCCTGCTCTTGATTTCTAGTCCATTGTAGTTTGAGAAGATTTTTTGTATGATTTCAAATTTTTAAAAGATTTTTGATTTTATATATGGTTTAACATATGGTGTATCTTGAAAAATATTCCAATTGTATTGTATAGATGTATTCTTCTGCTGTTGGCTGCATATGTTTATCACCATTGTATCTTGGTTTATTGAATCTTTTATTAATATATATTTTTTTATACTTAAAGACTATATACTATGACAATAATATAGCCACTGGAGAATTCCTTTGATTACTGCTCATGTGGAATAAATTTTTCTACTCTCTTTAAAAAAAAAAGAAAGAAAGAAAATGCAATGAAACAATATTTTTATAATACTTAAAGAAAAAAACTCATCAACCTAAATTTCTATACCTAGCAAAAATAGCTTTCAAAAATGAGATGAAATAATGACTTTTTTAGAATTCCAAAGACTGAGAGAATTCTTCATCAGGAGACCCACAAAGCAAAAAAAAAAATGTTAAAGTTCAGACAGAAAGAAACTGATACCACATAGAAATCTGAATCTACACAATGAAATGAAGATCACAGAAACTGATAACAATGTGGTTAAATATATAAGATTTTTTTCCTATTACTTAAATCTCTTTGAAAGATGGTCAATTGTCTAAAGCAAAATAATAACAATGAATTGCTGAGTTTATAATCTAAGTAGAAGTAAAAAGTAAGACAATGAAGTAAAAACCATCAGGAAGCAAGAAATGGAAGTGTATTACTATAATGTTCTTATATGTGAAATGCTATAGCTGTAGTATCACTTGAAGGTAGACTATGATAGGTTAAAGCAGTAGAATATGAATCTTAAAGCAATAACTAAAATAGCATACCAAAAAGTTATTTTAATAAGCAAAGAAGATAAAATCATAATAAATATAGAATTAATCCAAAAGAAGTCAGAAAGGAGAAAAAAGGAACAAATACTAGATGGGGCAAAGAGATAACAGCAAGATGGTAGAGGTAGATTTAAGTATAATCTTATCAATAATCATCATAAATATGATTACACATTACAAATAAAAGGCAGAGATTGTCAAATTGGATAAATAATACCCAAGTATATGTTGTTCAAAAGAAACCCACTTTAAATAAGTTAAATAAGTTAAAAGTAAATGGATGGGGTCTTCAGTTTCAGCTTAGACATGTATTGAGCTAAAAAAGGAAAGCTCCCAACTTTATGAGAACAAAAAAGCTGGTCAGGCACTAAATCAATGATTTTTCATGAACCCATTAGGGAACTATGGTCCAAGAACAAATAACCATCCTGAAAAGAGACAAGCAACTGCAGGGAAACTTAGCAGCCAAGCATTTTTGTACCAGTCAAAGAAGTTACTGCTATATAAGTCAGTAGGAACATTGAACTAGAAAGATTGATGAATTGCTGGACTAGAGTAAACGTGTGAAACTCCTGGGAGCAGAAATCATATAGGGAGGTTCCTATCTGTTTGCAGGCTTTCCTCCAAGCTCTCATAGAAAGGATAGGTGAAAAACTGGAGAAAACTCCCCTTTTGTGGTGCCAGCTGGAGAAGCGGAACAGCTATCTTAAAATGCAATGTATACTAAGCATGTACTCCAAAGAATGAGATTTAATCAGAACACCCTCAATTCTTCACTAGAGCTTGGAGCGATGCCCAGAGGGAAGGTCCAATGCCAAAAGAGAAGGTCACAAGAAGGATTTGCAGCCTCTAGTGCCAACAGCAAAAACACACTTCAAACTTAGCACAACTCCTGACCAAATTAAACTAAATCCCACACTAAAGGCCTATTTGCCATAGTAAACACCTATTTACCTTCCCTATACAATATGTCAAACTCTCAGCAAAAAATTACAAGGTATGAAAGAGGCAAGCTAAAACAGTCTGAAAAGACAAAGCAATCATCAGAGTAAGTCAGATATGACACATAAGTTGAAATTATCAGACAGGGAGTTCAAAATAGCTATTATTAATATGTTAAAGACTCTAATGGGAAAGATAGACTACATGCAAGATCATCAAGCTATTTTCAACAGAGAGATGGAAACCTTAAGAAAAAGTTAAATTAAAATGCTGGAATTTATAGCATTTTAAATGATAACACTGAATTTGGATTTAAGGGATAACATTGATATCCTTGTCTTTAGACTTCTATTTTCCCTCTAATTCACCATCCACACCACTGAAAAAGTAATCTTTCTTAACTATCAGTAACTTAGCTCTACTCTGATTAAGAATCTTCAAAGAAGAGCAATACAATGAAAATGAATAGGGTTGGAGACAGACAGTTACAGAGTGAAGTGTCTCCTTCACTTCTCAACTATGTGATTTAGGGCAACTTAATTGAACACATTCTGAGCCTCTGTATCTGGAAAATGGGAATAATAGTAAAGCTATATTAAGATCAAAATAGGTAACAGAATAACTATTAAGGGATATTAAGGGATAAATAAAGAATGGTAGCCATTGTTTATTCTATTAAAACTTAACCCTAAGAATTTAAAGCCCGTCTCTGCTCATACCACCACTTACAATCCTGATATCAGCATATCAGCATATTTATCTTGCCATTAGTTTCCATGCCTTCCAAATTAAGTCATGTTCCCCAACCAACCTAAAATACTGAACTTCTTTCCTAAAGCACTCTGGACTCTTCTAGTACCATCATGTCTTCTTCCTGTGTTTCGGGGAGGAACATTTATGGTCTATGCCAGAGAATGAAGTGTTTATTATGCTGCCACTTTGTCTTTCTAATTTAGCTCATAAACACTTCAAGGAAAACAATGTTTTCTTCTCTTTTTGTATGCCGTAATCAACTGGAATAAAATTTACTTTTTATTCTCACCAATAACACATCATATTCAAGATGTAAAAAGATAAAAGTCTTTTGTGATTCCTTAAATAAGTTCTATCTTTTAAAATTATTCTCAGAATGTCATACAATATTGACATTCATTCAACCATATAAACTGAAAGACATTTTTATTTTATTTTATTTTTTTTATTTTACCAGGAGGTCCCGGGGATCGAAACCAGGTCCCTCCATATGGAAGACGGGCGCCCAACCATTTGAGCCACATCGGCCCCTGAAAGACAAAATTTTTTATCTCATTATTTTCCAAGCAGTTTTATTTTTAATTCCCAGTTGTGACCTTATGTCAAAGAAGACATTCTGCATCACTTCCATTCTGTATCGCTTCCTTTTTTCCCTCTTAATGTTCATTTTTCATTCCATCCCAATTTAAGCTACCATGTTAGCCACAAGAGTTCCTATTATAAAGAAAATTCTGTAAAAACATTATAACCCAGTCCTTGAGTAAAAATGAAGTTTTTTCCCAAACACAATAAATAAAACATGCTCCTTCAAAAACACATAAAAAAAGAAAATCCTATAATAGTGTTTTGTAATAAATATTTGTGGGTTTTTATGTAAATCATGAAAAATCAAAATATAAGCATAATTCAATAAAAAGTAAACATCATCTTCTCTATATTTTTTCATACTAAATAGAGCAGATTGATAGTCAAGAATCAATACCCTGCTTCTTGACAGCAAAGACCTTGTTCTAATCATCAAATACTCACATGGAATAAGCATTTAATAAATATTTTATAAATTAATTATAAATTTTGGAAGCGACCAATATGCCATAATTGATCAAATAAGGAAACTGAGGACAATAGATGAGTTGCTCAAGCTCTCAAGAGCTAGTTGATGACAGAAAACTGGGTCTAAAAGCTGTTATCCAGATTCCTGTTTGATATCCTTTAAAAAACTCCCATGCTGCAGCGTGTAATCCTATGCATAAGTATTCTTAATTAGAGGAAAACCACCCTTTTGTAGATGCTGAGACATGACAACATAGACTTCATTTGGACAAAAACAATTTGGAAGAACCATTATTCCCTAGCTAAGTCAGAGCTATCTTCTTGGGCAGGAATTATGGGTAGGGGGCAGAGGTGGAGAGGATATATTTTTAAAGAGAATATACTTGCTTTGGGTAGAATCCATTGGAATGTCTCAGACAGTCTGCCCAGTTGAGGAATCATATTTGTTCATTCATCAAACCTTTAATAGAATTAATAAGAAGAAATAAGAGCAAGAATTGATACTGATGTTTTCCAGTCTCTGGTAACTGACTCAGTTAACTATTGGATATTTTCTAATATATCTGTAATTTCAGGCTACAAAGATATAACTTCATCTTTCCTAGGGTAAATTATGGTCTATAAATTAACTGGAGATACCTTAAACAGTCATATCCCTAAAGCATAGCCATGCTATTTTCAGATATACAGGGTTATTAGAAGTTAAGGGTCAAAGAGTGTGGAAAAAGTAGGGCAAATCTAGAAGTAACTACAAAGATAAAGAGCACATTTAATTCTTATAAAAGAGAATTTCTGCTGCTTTCTCATCTTTGTCTCCTTTTTTAACAGCTCTTCCCTAGGGTTTTATATATACTCTCCTTCCCCCAGCCTACATCTCATGGTAAGTTATTTCAAAGTTTTCCCCTCTAGTACAATCAGTTCCCTGACATTTTACCCTGTCAACCTACTATCATTTCACTGATCCCATTTCTGAGCTTCTGAAGATAGCTAGAAAAGTAAGATAAAACAAATAAAAATCCAACACTACCACAATACCCTGACAAAGTTCACCACAAATTAGCCTTGTCTGTCCATCTTTGCAGTTCCTTGATACTTATATACATCTCTGTCCAATAAAACTGAGCCTGAGTTGGAGATTCTTGTTACAGTGATTTATCAAGTTAGTCCCCACAGGAGAAAAGTAGTGTAGGCAGCAGAATAAGGCAGGGAAAAAAATCCAGGTAAGAATGTGTTTTCATCTGGAGGCTAGTTTCAGTCAGATTCCACAGGATGGCTCTGGATCATGAATTGTACCCAATGAGTTGGTGCTTCCCTGATTCACAGAGGGGCTGGTCTTTTTTCTATCTTCCTATCAATCATTGGCTGTAGGGGGAGTGGCATTCTCTAGGGAAAGAAGCCTCTGAGATTGTTTGTTTATTTTTCTGGAGATACCAGAGACTGAACCCAGGACCTCGTGCATGGGAAGCAGGCACTCAACCACTGAGCTACATCCACTCCCCTCAGCCATGAACTTTTAGCAGTCAACTCTCACAGCAATGGGGAGATGGGAACACTACCAGTAAATGTGATCTGGATGGGGCACCAAGAGCATCCAATGTAAATTTCTTCATCCCAGATTTCATTTTTCATATCAGATTTCAAAAAGCTTTCCCTACTCACTCTAAGGCTAGAAAAATTAGAAAACTAGAAGCTGAGTTTCCTTCAGTTCTCTCACCACCTCAATAGTTTTCCATAACTGTACTGTTTGTACAATCTCCAAAATTTCTCAACAGGTGTATTTTTTCTTGATTTTCCTCTCCTGATTTAGAGTAAATAGATTGTTTACCACTTTCCCAAGCTGTGGTAGGTTGAATTATGTACCTCAATAAACACATATTCTTTAATCCATGACTCTGTGGGTTTGAACTCTGTAAATAGAACTTCTGGAAGATGTTATTTTTAGTTAAAATGTGGCCCAACTGAATAAGCATGAGTATTGATCCATATTATTGGCAGATTTATAAAGAGAAGAAACTAGAAGCCAAAAGTTGGAGAAGGCCATGGAGGAAGAAGCCAGGAATCAGTGGAAATTGGAAGCGCAGACACAAGGAAAAGACTTTGCCATGTGAATGCAGGCAGAGATAGAAGCCAAGGAACCCTAAGAATTGCCAGCACCCAGCACCATTACACTACAGACTTTGAGAGAAAGTAATATCTTGAATTTGGACTTCTTCTAGCCTCAAAACTGTGAGCCAGTAAATTCCTGTTGTTAGGCTCAAACCATCTTGTGGCACTTGTGATAGCATCTATGGCAAACTAAGACAAAGCTTTCTCACTTTGCTTTCCATTTCATCATTTTCTCTTTCATATTCAATCTCATCACTTCTGTTCATTTTTCTTTTTAAAAAGCTATTCCTTAATACTGTACAATCTTTGGTCATCACTTTACTTCACTAATATATTTTTCAAAAGAATAATGTAGACCCTTGTCTCCATTTAATTACCATTTGATTATTCCTAAACTATTTTCCTTCTCACCTCTAAAAATGTAATATAATCAATAGCTTTGGAAGAAGCAAAACAAATCTTTTTATAAAGGAATATCACAAACAGATGTTTATCTTCCAAGATTATTGGAAATTATTCCATTGAAGATCAACTCTCTAATCCCCAAACCCACTGGCATTTTCTCAGTTAAAAACCTCCCACATAGCATTTACTGCCATTGATTGTCTCCTTTTCAAATATTTTGCCACTGGGTTAAGTATGGAGAAAACTGTATCCCCTTACCTTAGAAATTAATACAAATATTTATTTGTATTTGGATGTAACTCTTTGAAAACCCACCAAGAGCAAGAACAGTGCATCTCATTAATTGTAAGGTTGCTTGTAGGATAGAACACTTAGATGAGTGTGCTGCTCCTGGTATTCAAGTTTGGGTCTAGAGTATGATTGCTCTGCCTGAAAGAGGGGAGGAAAAGCCATTATGTGGATGGTGCATGGGGTAAGAAGAGAAGAATCCTTAGTGACGGGTGAGAAATAGGAAGTTTGAGAAATAAACATATCTTATGTGGATTTTTTAAGTGAAATATTGTCAAGATTACAAAATTTACAAGATCCCTGGTATAACTCAATTTCTAATAGAAACCAAAATTGCTTGATTAACTTAGAATGGAAAACAATCAACCTGCACCTAAAAGTGAAAAGTAGACATCTGGGCTGTTCTTGGAAGTATATATCTGCACTGTTAATCTGGCTTCTTCAGCTATGTACTGTACTTTCCTGTTTGTAGTTACCCTTCAATCACCTTTTCTAGTGGTAGTAGTAGAAATAGTGACTGTAATAGTAGACTTTCTGGGAGCGGGTGTAGCTCAGTGGTTGAGCACCTGCTTCCCATGTATGAGGTCCCGAGTTCAAACTCCAGTACCTCCTAAAAAACAAGCAAACTATCAAAAACTTTCATTGAGTACTTACAATTAGATGAGAGGCCCCAGGATAAGCATTTTGCATTGATTATCTTATTTAATACTCAAAATAACATATAAGTCAATAAGGCTGTTAACTTTATATTTCAGATGAATAAATTGAAGAACATAATTAATCCATCATGAAAGTGCCCACTCTATATTCTTCCAGGTCCAAAACATTATTATTAGTAGGTTGACAGTTCAACATACACTTTTGCAGTCTCAAAAGATGTCCTAATACAAACAGGATGATAGAAAGGAAGGGAGGGAGGGAGGGAGGGAGGAAAGGACATGCTGAGACCTGCTTCACAATTCAAAAATAAGTTTGGATGATATGTAAACTTCCTTATGGAAGTCCCAAAGGAAGCAAAACAGCTTATTAAATTTTCCTTTATAGGAGTTAAACAAAGCCTATAGATTGATTGTCACAATTCTTGTCCAAAAACTGGTTACTTTATCCTCAGAAGGTAATACCATCTTCACCCACACCTTAGGATTTGATATGTAGGTAGATTGTTCCCATTTTTACTAAAAATGGAAATAAATTTTTGACCCCTAGAAATGATATCTTAGGAGTGCAGGTTTGGAGAAACAGTTTCAGACTCTTGTCACACTCTCATTTGTACTTGATCACTTACCAATTCCTCATATCTGGTAATGTTATTTAAGACTTCAGTTTACTAATACCAGCATGAAATTTGCCAACTACTTGGTAAGAAAACCACATGTTCTGTGTCTTGAAAACTGAACAAATCCTCTAAAGAAATCACTGGGAGGGATAATTGGATTCCCATAATACCATTTTTACCTAGTCACTCTTATGATTATTACCGCATTTAAAAGTCAACGTGTCTGCCCCTGATCCATCTTGGCATTCTGGCTGATCCTCCATAGAGTCATTCTTACTGCTTTAACCCATCAATATCTGTAGTGCGATGTCAAGCATCAGGAATATGGAGTTCAGCATTTCATTGGCTGTCTAAATCAATCATTTTTCAAGCATGAATAAGTCATGTTTAAATGGATGGCTTCAGCCTACAATACGAAGCACTTGTGTGAGAAGAAGGTGAAGAATAGAATAAATTCACTTTTGGGGATGCCACATCACATTTTCCCTTAGCTAGTCTCGTTTTTTTTTCCTACCAAAATGATAGATATATAATCGTTTTAATACAAACCCTGCTTAAGTCCCCTGAAACTGATTTAATGGAACAGCTTGTGATATTCTAGCAGAGAACTCATTAAGAAAATCCAAGATTCTGAAATCAGAATAGGGTTGCTGCCTTTCAGAACATGAGATGATAGATGGAAATGTCTTCCAATGCATGTTTGCTAGCAGGCAGGTGTATTTCATTCTCTTGATCCGTTAAAGAACAGTTGAAGGATTTTTTCAGTATTAACTCCTCTCTTTTCAATTCCATCATCAATCTGTAATTCATTTCAGGAAGTGCTTTTGTTGGACATCTGTCTCAGTGAGAATTTCATTGGCTTCTTTTGAAGGTCACACCTTTTTCTTTTTCCTAGAGCAGAGTTGAGGTTTTGCCAAGAGCAATGGGTTGTGTGCTGAGGGACCAACCTATATTTCTTCAGTTTCACATTCTGCCATATTTAGTTCCATATAAATATAAGAACACCTTACTGTTCCAAAAGAAACCTCAGCAATCAAGAATATAGCAGAATAGGAGAAATGCAGAGGAAAAAGAAGATGTCCATGTTGTGAATACATGCCTTAAACTAACACATACTATGTTTAGGAGAATTTCCAAAATTCCCATTCAATATTCTCTTACTCATTTAACATTCAGTGTCAATAGACCTATTTGCATAATTTTCAATCCCACATCTGATTAAAAGCATCAAACTAGGCAACCTAGGAAGAAAAGTCAGGAACTGCAAGGAATAAGAAGCTGGGCACATTTAAATCAGAGAAATATAGTAACCTAGCAATGGGAGGAAAAATAAAGTTAATAAATGATGTTATATATATAGAGAGAAGAATACTGTAAAGCAAACAAATGGAATGATCTAGAACAGGGGTCAGAAAACTTTTTCTGTAGAAGGCCAGATAGCAAAAATTTAGGCTTTGCAGACCATACAGTCTCTGTTGCAATTATTCAACTCTGTTGCTGTAGTATGAAAGCAGCCATGAACAGTACTTAAATAAGCATTGCTTTGTTCCAATAAAACCCCATTTACAAAAATAAGCAGCTGTTCTGATTTTGCCTGCAGGCCACAGTTTACAGACCTCTGATATAGTTAGGTGATGGAAGATGGACAAATCTCAAAAACCATCATTCTAAGTGAAAGAAACAAATTGCAGAACAATATATACAAAAAGATATCACATATTTATTAAAGTATAAAAGACAGGAAAGTTACTATATAGTGTGTATGGATCCACACATATTGTAAAAATACAAGAGCACGCGAAAGAGTGATAAAACACAAAATTCAGGATAGTGGTTATATATAGAAGGAGAGTTTATGGGATGGGGAAAACGGGACTCCTAGTATACCTGTAATGATTTTTCCTTCTTAAACTCTGTGTTGGTTACAAAGATGTTGTATGCCTGAAATAGTTCATAAACATAAAATTAGGCATTTTAATTCAAGCAGCATGACTGGTGGGACAATTGAATGGGGACAAAAAAATGAATTATACAAATTGATATCTCTGAGTTTAATATTTTACATGCATGAACATAATTCTGGAACATAACAAAAATTATAAACCTGATACCAAAAGAGAAAAATTAGTTTAGTCCAGACTTGAGGGGAAAAAAATGTTGCCAATTTAAACTGAAATGTTTTAATGTTTATTTATTCCAGATAACAATGCTTTGTCATTCCAGATAACCACATATCTGGTATATCTAATCCCTGATTTACTGAATAAAAATCTTTTATTATATTGTATTTTTTATCTAATAAAAGTTATTTAGAAAATATTTATGTTCTGATATACCTGAAATTTCCATGGAGTTCTCCTTTGACTACTCTATATAGAAATGGCATTGTGTAGGCTCACTTATTTAATATAACTGGCATCCTTTTTAAAGGCTTTACATCAAAAAAGCATGCCATTTTCGAATCAGGGAGTTGGTAAGAGTTATTCCAGTATTAGTAACCCCAAATGTGTCTTAACATAAGACTGTAGAAATCAGTATCCAAGCACTAATGAGGATGATACGTGAGGAAGTTCTTTCTTTTATAAGTTCAATTGTAAGACATTGTTTCTCAAAGGTGAAAGAAATATCTTTCCAGTTACTGAGAATCAGAATAACAAACCTACAGAGATTCTACCCTTATAGAAAACAATAAAAAATTTTGCATATAAGCATATTTTAACTGTAATAATCAATGTTAGACAATATTTTAGTTCCTGAAAAGGCAATTATGTCACCCATATATTGCCTTACTCTCACAGCTGAGAGAGCTTAGAAGCAACAACAACCCAGTAGCAACAAGCACATCTGGCACCCAGATTTTAGTTTCTAATACCATTCTCCAATTAAAGGAACTATGGTTCTCTGGAGAAATTGCTGAATCCAGGACTAGGGTAGGAAATATACAAGATGACCCAGGAGCATCTTATAGCATTGGAAAGTAAGAAGTGCATACATTAAAGACGAAATAATGGGGGTATGTCAAAGAGACAGAGAAACCAACTGAAAGAATTCTCAATGGCCAAAACTGGAACAATTTGAGCACTAAAATAAAGTAGCATTGGATTCCAACCCAAAGTATAAAATAAATATCCATGACCCAGAAATAGGTGGAGCATAATTCCCCACTCCTTAGTTGAGGGCTGCACGTGGTGACTTGTCTCCAAAGAATACAGAATGGAATGAAGGGAAAAAAATAATGTTACAGTGGAGAAACATGACAATCACTACCCCAATTAGCTGATCAAGATTAACATCAATAGAGCTAAGTCATTTTTATAACATAATGTTCTTTCATGAATTGCAGCAAATACCGCACACTAATGCAAGCTGTTAATTATCAGTGGTATAATGGAACTCTGTATTTTATGCATGATTTTTCGGTAAACCAGCACCTTCTCTTATAAAAACAAAATAGTGATGTCATGCCAATAGTATGCACCCTTGATATGATATAATGAAAATAATATTTGACTTCTGCGACTTCTTCCCAAGAATGTATAACCCCAGTCTAATCATGAAAAAATTTTCACATAAATTCCAGTTGAGGGACATTCTACAAAGTACCTGACCAATACTCCTCAAAACTGTCAAGGTCATGCAAAACAAGAAAAGTTAGAGAACTTGGCACAACTAAGAGGACCCTAAGGAGATATAATAATTAAATATAATGTGGCATTCTGGGTGGAAGCCTGGGACAGAACAAGGACATTAGGTAAAAACTAAGGAAATCTAGTAACATATAGACTTTAGTTAATAATAATGTATCAGTATTGATTCATTAATTGTAACAAATGTACCATTTTAATGAAAGATATTAGTAACTGGAAACTGGACATGGGGCACATGAGAATTCTCTATACAATCTTCTCAAATTTTCTATAAACCTTAAACTGTTCTACAATAAAAAGTTTATTTTTGAAAAAGCAAATGTGAAAAAGTTTATTTTTGTTTTGTGATCTAAACAGTAAAGATTATTTATTGTCCATACTAATTTAACTGTGTTGAAGTAAATCTCCTTATCCATCTTATACATATTTTTTCATAGTATTTATCATCATCTGACATTATATATTACTTGAAAATAAGTACCATGAAGGTAGAGTTTCTGTGTTGTTTCTGTGTGTTTTGTTTAGTGCTATACATCCATCATTGTATCAGTTAGCTATTATTGATTAACAAACCACACTAAAACTTAGTGGCTTTGAGTGACAGCCGTTTACAGTTTCTTACATCTCTATGGGTACGCTGAGCAGTTCTGCTGAGCTGTGCTACATTTGGCAGATCTTCTCTGGGTTTGCTCATATGTGTTTGTTCAGCCAGCTGGTGAGCTGGGAGCTGGATGGTCTAGGATGGCCTTAGTTGGAATGACTTGGCTCCTTTCTATTTGTCTTTCACATTCATCTGACAGGTTTTAGCTTAGGTATGTTCTCATGATGACATCAGTGGTCTCAAAAAGGAAATCAAAATAGGCAAGTACTTTTTATAAACCTCTGGCCACAATGGTGTCCCACTGGCCAAATCATATCATATGGTCAATCCAGAGTCTGTGTACCAGGGTACTAAGAAAGGGTCTGAATACAGCAGGTATAAATAAGTGAGCCCATTGGTACGATCAATTTATTATAATTATCTAGTATTGGGCCTATGATAGACACTTGATAAAATTTGCTAAATAAAAGAATAAAACTTAATTTTCCTTAACAAAACTCTGTACCAATTAAACATTAAATCCTCATTCCCTACCTCCACCTCAGCCCCTAGTAACCAGTATTATAGTTTCTGGCTCTATGAATTTGTTTATTCTATCTATTTCATATCAGTAAGGTCATACAATATTTGTCTTTTTGTGTCTGGCTTATTTCACTCAACATGATGTCTTCAAGGTTCATCTATGTAGGGGTCCTGGATTTTGTTAAATGACTTCTGGATCAACTAAGATGATCACGAGGCTTTTTTCCCTTTGTTCTCTTAATGTGGTTTATTATATTGATTTTCTTATGTTGAACCACTGGAATAAATCCCACTTGATCATAGTGTAGACTTCTTTTAATATGCTGTTGGATTTGGTTTGCTAATATTTTCTTTAGTTTTTTTTTTTTTTTTGCATCTACAATCATAAGAGATATTGGTCTGTAGTTTTCTTTTCTTGTGGTATCTTTATCTAGTTTTGGTATGAGGGCAATGATGGCCTCAGAGAATGAGTTAAGGAGTGTTCCTTCCTCTTCAATCAATTTTTGGATGATTTTGAGCAGCACTGGTGTAAACTTATCTTTGAATATTTGGTAAAATTCCTCTGTGAAGCCTGGGCTTTGCTTTGTTGGGAGGTTCTTGATTACTGATTCAATCTCTTTTCTATTTACTGGTTTGTTGAGATCTATTTCTTCTTGAGTCAGTGTAGGTATTTGTTTCTAGCCATTTGTCCATTTTATCTAGAGTATCTAGATTTTTGGCACACAAATGCTCATGTTATCCTCTTATAGGCCTTTCTATTTTTGTGAGTCTGGTAGTAATGTCCTCTTTTTCATTTCTGATTTTAGTTATTTGTGTCCTCTTTCTCTTTTTCTTTGCCAGTAAAGTTAAAGTTTTTTCAATTTTATTGATAATTTCAAAGAACGAACTTTTGCTTTTGTGGATAACTTAATTCTTTTATTATTAATCTCCATTTTATTTATCTTTGTTCTATTGTTATTTCCTTACTTTGCTCAGGTAGGATTAGTTTGCTCTTCTTTTCCTAGATCCTCCAATTTTGAAAGTAGGTCTCTGAATTGAGATTTTTCTTCTTTTTTAAATGTAAGCATTTAGAGGTATAAACTTCCCTTTCAGCACTGCCTTTGCTGCATCCCATAAATTTTAGTATATAGTATTTTCATCTTCATATGCCTCAAGATATTTCCTAATTTTGCTTCTGAGTTCTTCATTTTTTTTTAATTAATTTTTTTTATTTTTAAGGGAGCTTTAGATTACATAAATGTTACATAAAAAATATAAGGGATTCCCATATGGCCCCCTTCCCCCACACACACACTTTCCCACATTAACAACATCCTTCATTAGTGTGCATATTTGCTACAATTGATGAACACATGTTGAAGTATTGCTACTAACCATGGACTACAGTTTACATTAAAGTTTACATTCTGTCCGACACAATTTTGTAGGGCTTAACAAAATATACAATGGCCTGTATCCTGACTGCAGTGTCATGCAGGACAATTCCAATGTCCTGAAAATGCCCCTATATTACACCTATTCTTCACTCTCCCATCCCTCAGAATCTCTGGTGGCCACTGCCTTTATATCAATGATAAGAGTTCTTCTATTGCTAGAATAATAATAAGTCTATAGTAGAGTAATAATAAGTCTACTTTAGTCCATTGTTCATTCCCTAATCTTGAGTACTTTGTGATGGTGATGCCCACTCTGCTTCTAATTGAAAGGGGGCTTAGATCCCAGGGGACAGTTGGATAGAAATATTTTGCTTGCAGTTGCAGACAGTCTCTGTTCCTTGGGATGGGTGTAGTCCATCATCATGGCCTTGTTAGCTGTCCTGGGTGAGTCCAGTGAATTGGAGAGAAGGTGTTGCAACTCTGCTGAGATTCAGGGTTCAACTAGCACATGGATGAATCAAAGATTTAAGTCTCTTAGACATATATTTAATAAGTATAGTGCTAATTATAGGTTCAAATAAAAGGGGCAGAAGAGCTGTGTGCAGGAAAACTATAAATGACACTAACTCTGTTACACAGGGCACATAAATTCCAAAGTAAGGCCCACTGATAGGGTATTGAATTCCTGAGCTGTCTGCTCTGGTTATAGTTCTGGATATCCCTAGAGCTCCCAGGAGTCCTGCTATTTGAGACACTGCTTACTGTGGCAGTCAATAAGTTCCTGCTGAGACTTGCATAAGTATAACCTCTGGAATGACCTCTTGACTCACTTTGAAATCTCTTAGCCATTAAAAATACTCATTTGTATTTACCATTTCCCTCTTTTGGTCATGCTCTTTTTCCAGAGGCACTGGTAATTGGTTCTTGGTAGTAATCTCTGGGTTCCAAGGAGGCTTATCTCCAGGAGTCATGTCTCACACTGGGGGGAAGGTAGTGCATTTAAATGCTGAGATTGGCTTAGAGACAGGCCATATTTGAGCAACAAGGAGGTTTTCAGAAGTTAACTCTTAGGCAGTATATAATATTAAGCTAAGTTTCAATTTCACAAGAAAAGGTTCATAAGTACGATCATCAACATCAAGGGCCTGGTGTAATGGTCTGTCTTTCTTCACTAGGCACTGCCCTTGCACCTGGGAGATTCTACTCAGTGGTAGAAAATATTTGGGAAACATCTATCCAACAGGGGCCTAATACCCAGCATATATAAATAAATCCTACATCTTGAAAAAAAAGACAAACAACCAATTTACAAAATGGGCAAGTGATTTGAATAGACACTTCTCCAAAGAAGAAATTAAAATGGCTAAAAAACACATGAAAAGATACTGAACATCACTAGCTATTAGGGAAATGCAAATCAAAATTAAAATGAGATATCATTTTACACTCATTAGACTGGCGGCTATTAAAAAACTGAGGACTACAAGGGTTGGGAAGGATGTGGAGAAAAGGGAACAGTTATCTGCTGCTGGTGGGAATGTAGAATGGTTTAGCCATTGTGGAGGACAGTTTGGGCTGCCCCAGGAAGCTAACTATAGAACTGCCATATGATCCAGCAATCCCATTGCTGGGTATATACCCAGAAGAATTGAAAGCAGGGACATGAACAGATATATGCACACCAATGTTCACAGTGGCATTATTTGCTATTACCAAAAGTTGGAACAACCCAAACGTCCATCAACAGATGAATGATAAGCAAACTGTGGTATATACATACAATGGAATATTACTCAGCTGTAAGAAGGAAGGCAGTATTAACATAAGGGACAACATAGATGAATCTTGAAGACCTTATGTTGAGTGAAGTGAGCCAAGTACTGACGGACAAATATTACATGACCTCACTGATATGAATTAAGCAAATTGAGCAGACTCACAGATCTAGAGTCTGGAAGATAGGTTTACAGGAGACAGAAAGGGAGTAGAGGGTAGTGAGCCGATGCCTATATGGATAATATCTATGATAAGGTGGAAGGGTGTAGTTGTGCAGTGGATGAGCATGACAGTGGTACAGTGATGTGATTGGATTCTGTGGTGCTGGTCTGTGAGGGGGAGTAGGGTGGGGGTGTTGGGTTGGACTATCCATGGAACAGGGAGGAAGATCAGGGGAAGGAGTAGGTGAACTCTGGGGATTTACAGATCTGTGATTTAAACTACAGTGGTGGGAATATTCTTTTGGCAAATATGGCAGGGGAGTGTTACTAGTGTAGGCTATTGGATGTGTGTGAGGGGGTGGTATGTGAGACAGGGCGCACTGAGGGCAGGATTCTTTGGAAAATGTGAGTATTCATCTTGTCATAGTGTGTTACATTAGTGGCCGGAGACCCACACAATAAACAAGAAAATATCAAACTCCCATCCTGGGGACTCCTGCTATGTTCTCAATTAGAGGGACAAAAATCACTCAAAAACAATAGGCAGTGCCTAATAAAAAAATAAAAACAGACCAATATGTCAAGCCCTCAATATTATTGCAAGAAACTATGAATCTTATTGTTCAAAACTTGAAACTTAATGGTTACCATAGGTACTGGCATGGGGCGGGGGAGGAAGAATAGAATAGATGGAATGTAGGACATTTTTAGGTCATTAGAATTGTTCAGCATGATCTTGCAATAACGGATACAGGCCACTTCATATTTTGTCAAAGCCTATAAAAATGTTCAATCCAAAATGTAAACCATAATGCAAACCAATGACCATGGTTAGTAGCAATGCTTCAATATTTGTACAGCAGTTGTAACAAATGTACCATCCACATGTAAAATGGCATTAATAGGGGAGAGTAGAAAAAGTTGGGGGGTGTTGGGTATGTGGGAATCCTCTATATTCTCTATGTGACTTTTCTGTATTCTAACCTTTGAAGATAAAATAAAAAAAATAAGACACTGGGGGAATATATGGAAGAAAATGTCACTGTACATAAAAGACATCTTACAGTGATGAAAGACACAATGTCTAAAAAAATTTTTGCGTTATTTCAAATATTTAAAAAATTTGGTATTTTATTGGTTATTTTTAAATTTATTATTTCATTTGCTTATTAATTTTATATGGTTATTTTGTTGGCTTCATTTTTGGAGAGGCTTTGGATCACAGAAGGGTCACAACAGTGGCAGGGGAGGATCACTGGTGCAGGGTATCAGTGTTGGGGGGATGCATGGGACGGTGTTCACCTGGGGCATGACTCTAAGGCACATGAATATGTTCAAGTGTTCCTGGGGCATTGTCTCGTTGAGTAGAGATCCACAAAATAACCGAAAGAATATTAAATTTCCATCCTGGGGAGTTCTGCTACATTCTCTAATAGGACAGCAAGAATCCTCTGAGTTCTTCTTTAACCCTTTGATTGTTTAAGAGTACATTGTTTAATTTCCACATATATATGAATTTTTCCATTTCACTTTCTGTTATTGATTTCTTGCTTCATTCCTTTGTGGTCAGAGAAGATACATTGTATAATTTCAATATTTTTTTAATTCATTGGGATTTATTTTGTGACCTAAGCTATGGTCTATCCTGGAGAATGATGCATGTGCGTAGAGAAGAACGTGTATTCTGTTGTGGTGGGTGAAGTGTTCTGTATACGGTTGTTAGGCCCAGCTGGTTTAGAATATTGTTCAAGCTTGTATTTTCTTATTGATCTTCTGTCTAGATGTTCTATCCATGATCAAACGTGGTATATTATGTCTCCTACTTTAATGTAGAATTATTACTTTATCTTTTCTAATCTGTCAGTATTTGCTTCACGTATTTTGGGGCTTTGCTACTGGAGTGACATATATTTATAATTGTTACATCTTCTTGGCAAATTGACCCCTTTATCATTATGTATCACCGTCTTAGTCCCTCATGACAATTTTTGACTTACAGTCTATTTTATTTGATATTAGCATAGCTACCCTAGTTGTATTTCGGTTTCTATTTGCATGGTATATATTTTTTCCATCCATTCACTTTCAAACTACTTATGTCTTTAAATTTAGGTTGAGTCTCCAGTAAAAAGCATATAGTTGAGTAATGCTTCTTTTAATCCATTCTGCCAATCTCTCCCTTTTGAATGAAGAGTTTAATCCATTTATATTTAAAGGAACTAGTGATAATGCAGGGCTTTCTTTGGCAATTTTGTTATTTAGTCTTTGTGAGTCTTATACTTTAATGACCCTAAATTATTTCATTAATGCCTATTTTCATATTTATTTGATTTTTTTGTATCATTTCTTTCTAGACACATTTTTCATATATTTTCTCTGTGGTTAAATTTAGGGTGTTAAATCTTAAAATTTTAAATTTTAAGATTTAACATCCTAAATATATAACAATCACTTTTATTTGATATCAACTTCAAATGCATACATATACAGTGTTCCTATACCCTTCTGTACCCCCACCATTTTTGTACTTGTTACAAATTACATCTTTGTACATTTTATGTCCCAAACCATGATTTATTATTACTTTTTCATGCATTTACATTTTAGCACCTGTTGGAAGAAGTGGTGTTACAAAAAATACAGAGCAATATCATTGGCATTTATGATTACCCAAATGGTTATCTTTACTGAAGGTCTTTTCTATGCCACTTTGAACCACTGTCTAGTGTCCTTTATGTTCACTCTGGATAAGTCCCTTAGCACTGGTGTAGGGCAGGACTAGTGGCAATGAACTCCCTCAGCTTTTCCTTATCTGGGGATCTCTTAATCTCTTCCTCATTTTTAAAATAAAGTCTCATCAGATATGAAATGCTAAATTGGCAATTGTTTTCTCTCATCACTTTAAGTATTTCCACCTACTTCCTTCTTGCCTACATGGTTTCTGATGAGAAATTAGCACTTAATCTAATTGAGACTCCCTTGTACATCACACAAGGGACTCTCCTTGTCTTCTGCATTTGACAGGTTGACCACCATATATCTAGGCATATTTATCCTGTTTGATGTTTGTTGGACTTCTTGGAAATGCATATTCACATTTTTTTGCCAAGTTTGGGAAGTTTTCTGTCTCTATTTCTTTGAATATTCCTTTGGCCCCTTTCTCTCTTTCTTCTCTTTCCAGGACCCATAATATGCATACTGGTATGCTTGATGCTGTTTCTTAAGCTATATTTTTTAAACAAATTAATGTTATTGATACATATTAATAAAGCATACAACTTATCCAAAGTGTACAATCAATGGTATTTTGTATAATCCCATAATTATGCATTCATCACTTCAATCATTATTAAAGCATTTTCATTATTTCAGTAATAATAATAATCAAGTAATAATGTCAAAAAACAAACAAACAAGAAAATTCCTCACCTCTCAATCTCTCTGTTTCCCCTGCTGTACATACCTGCTATTTCTGGCTATTCTTGCACAATTGTTTATTAAGCAGCTTTATTGAGATATATTCACATACCATATGATCTATCCAAAGTATATAATCAATGGCTTTTAGTGTAATCACAATATTGTACATTTATCATCTCAAAAATTTTAGAACAATTTCATTACTCCAAAAAGAAAGACTCCATTCCCCTTAGCATTTTTCCTCAGCCCTACATAACCACTAATCTAATTCTGCCTTTATAAATTGATTTATATTTACATTTTAAATAAGTGGAATCATACAATATATAGTACTCTGTGTCTGGTCTCTTTCACTTAGTATAACGTTTTTTTTAAAAAAATTTTTGTCTGATATTAACATTTTGTAGTATTAATCTACATTTGTTAAGCTTCAAAGAAAAATGATCTTATATATGCAATTTTACCTATATTCATATTTCACATAATATATTTAGTTCATAATGGGATAATCATCAGTATTTGTCCTTTTGTGTCTCACTTGCTTCACTCAACATAATGTCCTCCAGGTTCATGTATGTTGTCTTATGTTTCATGACTTCATTTCTTCTTACCACTGCATAATATTCCATGGTGTGTATACTCCACAATTTGTTTATCCATTCATCAGTTGATGGACACTTGTGTTGTTTCCAAATTTTGGGTATTGTGAATAAAGCTGCTATGAACATCAGTGTACAGATATCTATTTGTGTCACTGCTCTCAGTGCTTCTGTGTATGTACCTAGCAATGGTATTGCCAGGTCGCATGGCAAGTCTATATTCAACTTCCTTAGGAACTGTCTTAGGCTATTTTTGCTTTTTGTAATTCTTTTTACTTTCTGTTCTTAGCCTGACTCATTTCAATTGTTTTGTCCTTGAGCTCGCTGATTCTTCCTTCTGCCAGCTCCAACCTGCTACTGAAACCTTCCTGGGAGTTTTTCATTTCAGTTATTAATGTCTTTAGCTCTGGTAAAGTTCCTTTTAAATTTTTCTTTCTCTTTATTGAGATAATCATATTTTTCATTCATTGTTTGCCTGATATCATTTAGTTCTTTCTCTATATTTTCCTTCATCTCCTTGAGCATAATGAAGATCATTTTTTCAAAGTCTTTGTCCTATATATTCACAGTCAGATCATCTTTGTGGATATTTTCTGGATTTTTATCCTCATCCTTTGGCTGGACAATCATTTCTTGTTTTTTTGTTTGTTTGTTTTGTTTTTATTATCTTTTCTTGCTCAGAGTACATTTTAATATTTTAAAATGTTAATTCCAATATTTAGTCTCAGAATAAACCTGTTTCTTGAGTTTGAATTCAGCTAGTGATATGACAGAGATTTTCTTGAGTGCCAGCTAAAAAATCCTAACAAACCAGTGCAAAAACACTTCTTACATTCTTTACAATTTGGCTTTGTGTTGGCTGATGCTCTCCTTCAGAGTTCAGCTCTCTTATCAAGAAAGTCAGCTCAAGACAAATGCAAGATGCTGGGTGTTCCCTTCATTCCCTGGCCTGTGTCTTGTCCCTCTACTCCCCAGGAAATAGACCCTCTCCCTCTCCCTGGTGTTCCACCTCAGGACTAAAGCAGGTAAATCTTTGCTCCAGGCCACCTGAGTCAATTGTTTCTTATACTGATTTCTTGAGCTGCTTTTTCCTGGAAGGAAAATTTGGGAAGAATGATTGACTTGAGAGGAGTTTCCCAGATCAGCCTTTCCTAGCTGGTACAGGGCATGGCCCCTCAAAAAGCACACTGGCAGTCTCCACACTCCCCTGGGAAGGAAATGAGTTTGAGGCCAGAAAAGGAGCCATGATCTTCTCCTGTGGTTCTTGGAAGGTTCATCTTCTTGATTAGGCACTTGCCCAGTAAAGTAATACTTTAACTGTTTTCCATAGTTTTGAGGAAGAGTTCTGTCTTTTAGACTCCTCTGCCAATTTTGTCTAGGGCAGGTTGAAATAGAGCTGGGCCCCCAGCAGTCTGAAGTAACTATTAAAATCAGTGATCAGTGATTGGACCACACACACATGGATCTTGGGAGACGAGGCCTTTATATCTCACTCTGGCACCCCACTGCTACCTGCTGCTAGACTAAGGATGTGTAGCTGCTGCCAAGAGAGTGCACTTTACTGTAATTACTGTAACTTTATCAGTTTCTTCCTCTTGCTCTTCTCTGGATACTGTATATTATTCTACTAGACTCCAGAGTTTCAATATAGTTGATTCAGACAGTTCCTGCCTGTTTATTGTTCAGGTGGAGGGACTGATTCCTGGAGCTTCCTACTCTGCCATCTTACCACAATCCTACCTGAATTATTTTTCTTTAATAGCATATCAATTGCTGCTTCTTTGCCCCAAAAGTTTAACTGATTATTTACTTCATAAAATGTCAAAATTCATCAACCTTGTATTCACAGCTCTTCAAAACATAACCTAATCAACCAAAGAATATATACAGATGGCAAATAAACATATGAAAGATGCTCAACACCATATGTCATAAGGGAATTGCAAATAAAGGAAAAATGAGATGCTACTACATTTCTGTCAGATTGGCTAAAACCCAAAACTGACAACAACCATATGCTAGTGAGGATGTGGAATAACAGAAACTCAAATTCATTGCTGGGGGAAAGCAAAATGGTACATCCACTTTGGAAGACAGTTTGGCAGATTTTTACAAAGCTCCACATAGTACTATTCAGAATATGTATTCCTGGGTATTTACCCAAATGAGTTGAAAATTTATATTCACACAAAAACTTGCACACAAATATTAATAGTAGCTTTATTCATAATTTCCAGAAGTTGGAAGAAACCAAATTGTCTTTTAATAGGTGAATGAATAAAAATTAAACTGTGATATATCTATACAATGAGGAAAAAAGAGCTATAACACATGGAAAGACATGAAGCAACCTTAAATACATATTGCTAAATGAAAAAAGTCAGTCTGAAAAAGCTACATACTGTAAGATTCCAACTATATGACTTTCTGGAAAAATCACAACTATAGAAACAATAAAATATTAGTGATTGACAGAGGTTTTGGGGGAGGTAGAATGGAAGCAATGAATAGGTGGAGCACAGAGGATATTTAAAATGGTGGCAAAACTATTCTTTATGATACTATAATTGAAGATACATGACTATACATTTATCAAAATCCATGTACCTGTATTACACAAAGTTTGAGTCCAATTGTCAACTATGGACTTTAATTAATAATAATTTATCAATATTGGTTTATTAATTGTAACAAATGTACCAACAAATGCAAGATGTTAATAATAAGGGAAATTGTGAGGGGATTGAGATGATGGGTAAAGATTGCATATTCTGAACAATCTTTCTGTAAACCTACAACTGATCTTATAAAAGTCTCTGATTTATGCACCAGGTCAAACTGTTTACTCAATTCATACTTTCATTCCTTTGAATTTCTCTCCTATAAAACTTGGCTCTCTTTATCTCCCTCTACGTAATACCTATATTTCTTTGCCCTTCCAAATAGTCTCTACCTTCTTGAATGTGTATAGACCTTTTTGTCCATCCATCTCATTAATAATTTAATTAGGTTCTGCTCTGTAATATCACATGATATTTCTCTAATACTAAGCTTTCATGTGTCTTGGTATCTGCAGAATCAACTATAAACTCCCTTGATTCAGAATTCAACAAATATTTAATTAGTTTCTACTATATTCTAGGCATTGCCCCTGGAATATTTTTATTTTATTTTATTTTATTTTTGTTTTCTTTCATTTTTTGCTTAGTAAGTTTGCCCCTGGAACATTTTGACAATGGAGTGGTTATTTTGATAGACAAGTCGTCTGTCTAAATGGATCATAAATACCAACAGCAAGACAAAAAATAAGCAAATTTATAAGCAAGACATTTTCAAATTTTGGTAAGGTTACAAGGGAAATAAATAAGGAGATGTGGTATAGACTCTTGGGATGGTCAACTTTGGTGGTCAGGAGAAGGATCTTTCATGAGGCGATATTTGTGCCAAGAACAAAATTATAAGTAGGTGCTAACCATGCAATGATCCAAGGAAAGAACAAAGGAAATAACAAGTGTAAAGGTTCTGAAATATGAAAGGGCTTTGTGTGCTGAAGGATCATAAAGTAGAACAGTGTCTGAAGATTTTTGGAGAGGTAGATTATTATGATATCAAATTAGAAAAATATACAGATCTTTAAGGGTCTTGAAAGCCATTGAAAATGTCTAGATTTTTCCTAAGAGAAATGTTTCATAAAACAAGGGAGTAACATGATCTCTTTCACCATTGTATAAGATCACTCTGAGTCATGCGTGAAGAATGTATTGGAGAGGAGCTAAGATAAAGGAATACCATATAGGAGGCTAATTTCAGTTTTCAGGAGAAAAATGATGCTCGTAAGACTTGGATGGAAGTAACAAAGATGGAGACAAGTAGATGGATTTGAGAAATGGTTAAAAGTATAAGGTTTGGACATGGTAATACATTAGATACAAATGGAAGAGCCATTTACTGAGATTGCAGGAGATGGGTAAAAAGATAAGTTTATGGTGGATATGGTTCTAATTGTTCCATCTTAAATCAAAATGTCCATTAATGGTCCAAATAAACATATTTGCAGTTGCATAGGAATGAGAATAGATAGATTAGATGATCAGTACTAGAGGGTATTGAAGACCATGAGACATGATATCATGTAAGAGGCCAAGGTGTTAAAGAAGAGAAGAGGGACTAGGACAGGTTTCTGCTGTGGCATTCCAAATTTTAAATATCTGATAGAGGAGTGCCAAGTAGAAGACTGAGAAGGAGCAGCCAACAAGGCAGTAGAGAAATCAAGAAAGTATGGTGTCACAAAAGTCAGAAAATTGTATTTAAAGAAAGAAGGAATGATGGACTAGATTGAATATTACTGAGAAGTTACAGCAGAATAAAGTTCCTATAGACCAGCAACATGGAGATGTGTGAAGACTTTTACAAAAATATTTTAATAGTTGGTATAGAAGTCAAATTGGAATAGACAAGTGAAAATGAGATGTGAGGAGCTGGAGACAATAAAGATAGATCACAATTTGGGAAGATTTTTCTATGAAAAATGGAAGAAATATGTGGTGTTGGCTGCAGAATTCTGTGGAGTCAAAAGACAGTTTAGGTTTTGTTTTTCTTTTGGTTTGGTTCTGTTTTTATTCATTGTAAGATTAATGTTTCTAGAACATGCATGCATGCTAATGAGGATGAATTGGTTGTGCAAGAAAGATTCATGATGTATGAGAAAGAATCTATGAGTGGAAAGTGATATTTTAAAATACTGCTGAACTGATCTGACCCTGGCCCATCAGGCTCATAAATAGAGCACACTCCTTATTGTCCCTATTAGCGAAGAACCGGGTCAGCATAAAGAGCTAAAACTTGGCATAACACCAATCCCCATGATGACCATGAATCTCAATCTTCTCTCTTTTCCTTCATCTACTAATTTATCTTACATCCATAGCCGTTAACAAGATATGAAATATATGTAATGTCATCTTTTCTACAGTTCCCTTCTGAAATGAAACTAATACCTATAAAAAGAATATCACCAAAATTATATAATGAAAAGAGTGATGAAACAATACACATTGCCAATTCACAAATTTAAAAACACTTTTTTAAATATTCAAAAGCTTATTACAGCTAGTGGCAAATTTCCCCGTTGTTCACCGCAGGCATGGAATTCTAGGTCTTTGGAGGGGATCCGATATCAGGCTGGCTCTAGGGAGATTTCCTACCCTGAAGCCGAAGTCTGGAGCGTGGTGAGCTGGACCCCTGGGCTTGGAGTTCCCTTGGCTCTCAGAAAAGTCAAATTTCTCCCAGCCTAAGATCCCCTGCTCTTTCAGTGCCCCATTGGTTAGCTGTTATCTAAGCAAAGGGATCAGCCTGAACCAGACCTTCAAAGCAGGGCCTCTGTGATACAACTGCCAATTTTTTAAAAAAAAGTCTCACCCCAGGCCCTACCCTCTTTTTTGTGATTTTTCCTTTTTAGAAAGTCTGCCTGTGGGGAGATAAATGAATGCCAGCTGGCCCTTTGCCCCCATCACTTGTGGGCTTCCTTGGAGCGGGGAGAGCAGATTGGCCTAAACTGCTTAGCTAGTGTGGCCTAAGCATGTCCCTTCTAGCGCTGAAACTGGTGTTATGAGCATGATCAAAAAGTTTCCCTCCTTAGGTCAGGTTCAGCCTCAGCCTTAAGTTGATAAAGGGTTTCTTGCTGCACTACAACTACAAGGTCCTCTTTCTACTTCTTCCAACTCCGTTAACCTCAATTTCCCTGCCTTCTGCCCCACCAGCCAAGGACCTTCCCTCCCCTATAGAGGGCTGGAAGTTCCCTTTCTAGACCTGGAGTCACGAGCCTGCCACTCCTGCCAGTCTAGTATTTGAGAAGGTGCTGCTTGAGTGCCCTGTAAGTTCTCTAAAGGAGGTTGTTTTTAAGTTAAGACTTTGTAATAAACTGATTTTCACAGTTTATCTGAACCACCAAAGCAGGACCAACACTGATCTAAGTTCTAGGACTGCCAATCTCTGAACTATGTAAGAATATGTATGTATTTTTAATTCACAGTGATCATTAAAACAAATAAAACTGAAAAAAAAACAAAAAACCTTATTACAGGGAGCAGATGTGGCTCAAACAGTTGAGCGCCTGCTTCTGCATCCCACATGGGAGGTCCTGGGTTCAGTTCCTGGTGCCTCCTAGAAAAAAACAAAAACAAAACAAACAACAAGCAAAATAAATGAAAAAACCAACTCAGGGGAGCAGATGTGGCTCAGTAGTTTAGTGCTGGCTTCCCACATACGAGGTCTCAGGTTTAATCCCTGGACCCGGTACCTCAAAAAAATAAATAAATAAAATCTTATTACACACTTTATTACTAATTTTAAAATGATAACTGCTGAAGTATAGTTTAGGTACCACTGGTAATAAGCCAGGTGACTTTAGGACAGGTAGGACAGGTCCTATAAACAGGGATTAAGAAAGGGAAGGAGATTCAACTGAAAGGGGAGGACAAATCTAGGTGAAAAGGAAGGATGGCGAACAATGGATAGAAAGAAGGGAAAGGGAAGTGGTATACGGAGAAAGTCCAGAGGCTCTTGACTGACACTGTCTAACTCAGTACATACAGTGGCACACACACACACACACACTTACATTTGTACAGTTTTCAGAGCAGGGTGAAATCAGCGGGATTAGAAGAGAGAAGCAGAACCACCCCAGTTTAATCAGAGTCAGCTCCTGATAGGCTAAATTGGGAACTTCAGCAAGTGCTTTAAGAAGACAAAGGTGAAGCTGAAGCTCTTGTTTCCATTTTAACTACCTCAGAGGTAGCTAAATTGAGTTTTTATAAGAGAGTCTTGAGAGGTTACTAGAATTGGATTGCGTTTTTGTCTTTGAGAGTCATAAGGAAAATAGTATTAATAAGAGTACTAATATATAAAGTTATGAGCACAGTGCCTAGTTAAAAAAAAAAGAAAAATGACAGAACCCTTGAAAATATATTCTCTCCCTTCAGTCATGCAAATTTCCAATAAAAAATATAATTGTTTGAATTACCTGGTTATTAACTTATAAGAATAAAAAGTTGAAGATATCCTGAACATTATGAATTGATGCTTTAAAAAATCTATTGGAAGTATTAAATAACTACATGATCTGAAAAACAGATACAGAACCTTGTTTCAGATGTTTTTCTGAAAATAAACATTTGTTGAAAAAAGTCATTTATATCATGATTAAGAATTAATTTTTAGTTTTAAAAATTGTTCAATAAAATTTTATTGAAGCATATCATTCATACATGAATGTACGTAAACAATAAATGTATAGTAAAATGTGTGAATTTATAAAAAACATGCGTATCATCATACAATTCTCCCATATATCTCCCCACCACCACCTTGCACTGTTGTGAAACATTTGTTAGAAACTATGCAAGAGGATCATCAAAATATGACTATTAACTATAGTTCTTATCTTATATTTGGTGTATTTTTCCCCCAACCCACACAATTATTGACACCCTATATTAGTATTATATGTTTGCTATCACTCAGGAGAAAACATTCTCTTATTTGTTCTGTTAACTACAGTCCAGGATCCACCACTGGATTCCCTGTTTTATTCAGTCCCATGATTTGCACAAACCATTTTAAGTGCATACTTAGTGGCTCTTATTTTCATCACAGAGTTGTGCTGACATCACCTCAGTCAATTTTAGAATGTTTTCATTACTCCAATAGGAAAAATACTATACCCACTTATATCCCCCACTTTTGCCCCTTTTTATTGAAATAATATCATCTTGCCATTGCTGCAAAATATTAAAATATTACTGTTACATAAGTTACATTACTTGTAATTTTCCCATGTGTCTCCATATTCTTAGCACTTTGTAAAACAGCATTCTTATATTTATACTACTAGCCACATATTTATCCATCACCAAAATAACTGTTATACATTCCCTAGATTTTTCTCTAATTTCCTTTCAGTTAACATTTACATCTACAGATTTCCCCTTTTATCCACAATCATATTTATAAATCAGCAGTGTTAGTGATGCTCATTATAATGTGTTACCCTCAACTCTATTCATTTCCATACTTTTATAATCAACCGTACAAATAGTTAATACATTAAGCATCAGCTCCCACTCTCAACCCACATTCTATTTCCTAGTAATCTATACTCTAGAGTTTACCTCCATAAGTGTACCCATCAAATTTAGCTCATATAAGTGAACCATACAATATTTGTCTTGTTGTGTCTGGCTTACTTCACTGAACATAGTATCCTCTAGGTTTATCCGTGTTATCATATGCATCCCAATTTCATTTCTTCTTATAGCTGAATAGTATTCCATTGTGTATATATGCCATATTATATTTATCCACTCATGTGTTGATAACACTTGGGCTGATTCTCTATTTTAGCAATTGCTAATAGTGCTGCTATGAACATCAGTGTGCAAATGTCAGTTTGCATCCTTGCTTTCAGTTCTTCTGAATATACCCCTAGTAACAGGATTGCTGGATTATTTGGAAGTTCTAGATTTAGCTACTTGAGGTACTGTCAGATTGTCTTCCACAGAGCCTGCACCATTCTACATTCCCACCAACAATGAAGGACTGTTCCTGATTTTCCACATCCTCTCCAGCACTTGTACTTTTCTGTTTGCTTTTTTTTTTTAATAATGGCCATTCTATAAAGTGTGAAATTGTATCTCATTGTAGCTTTGATGTGCATTTCCCTAATAGATAGTGGTGTTGAGAATATTTTCATGTGTTTTTTGGCCATTTGTATTTCCTCTTTGGAGAAATGTCTATTCAAGTCTTTTGACCATTTTGTAAATTGTGTTGCTTGTCTTTTTGTTGCTTAGTTGTATGATGTCTTTATATAACATGGATCTCAAACTCATATTGATATGTGTTTTCCAAATATTTCCTCTCATTGAGTAGGCTGTCTTTTTACCTACCTGAAAAAGTCTTTTAAAGAACAAAAGTGTTTAATTTTCAGGAGGTCCCGTTTATTTATTTTTGTTGTTGTTGCCTCTTCTTTGTATGTAAGATTTCAGAAACTACTCCCTACCCCAAGAGCTTAAAGATGTTTTCCTACATTTTCTTCCAGGAATTTTATGGTTGTTGCTTTTATATTTAAGTTCTTGATCCATTTTGAGTTAATTTTTGTGTAAGGTATAAGATAGGAGTCCTCTTTCTTTCTTTCTTTTGGATATGGATATACAGTTCTCCCAGAAACATTTGTGGATTTAGACTGTTCTGGCCCAGCTAGGAGGGCTTGGCTGCCTTTTCAAAAATCACTTGATGATAAATGTGAGGGTCTATTTCTCAGTTCTCAACATGGTTCCATTGATCAGTCTGTCTATCTTTATGCCAGTACCATACTGTTTTCCCACTATAGCTAAGTAATATGCTTTAAAGTCAGGAAGTGAGAGTCCTCTACCTTCATTTTTCTTTTTAAAAGTATTTTTGGCTATTTGTGTCCCATTTCCCTTCCAAATAATGGCTTTTCCATTTCTGCAAAAAAGAC
>JAQZBX010021456.1:0-17775 GCA_029593785.1 Cabassous unicinctus
GAAAGAGCATCGTCAAAGTATTACCACTAACTATAGTCCATATCTTCTACCCCTATACAATTTTTAAGTACTTATTTATTTATTTACTTTTGTCCATTTTTACACCCCCCCTCCATTTTTGCTGTTTCTGTGTCCATTCACTGAGCAACTCTGTGTCCATTTCCTGCCCCCACTTCTCATCTTTCTCCTCCTGTCTTCACTGGGATTCAATCCTTGGAACCTCAGATGTGGGAGAGAGGTGTCCTACCACCTGTACCCCCTTAGTTCCTGATTTTTCAGCACAACTCATCTTGGCTATCCTTTGTGTCATTTTCCTGTTATGTCATCATTTTGCTGCATGGCTTGCAGGGCCTGGTGGCTCATCCATACATGGGGCCTGGTGGCGCACCCATGCACTGGGCCTGGCAGCCCACACAACTTCTATATTTTTCTTTTTTTAAATTTTTACGAGGAGGTTCCAGGGATTGAACCCAGGTCCCTCCATATGGGAGACAGATGCTCAACCATTTGATCCACATCTGTCCCCCTGTTATATCTCTTAAGGGTGACCAAAGATACCTAGAGTTACAGTCATTTCCCATACAAGATGGTCACATAATAAATCAGGCTTAGTTTATCACCCGCATTCCAAAAACCAGACCTAGGGATAAAAACTAGGTCTGGGGACACATGCATGGTTTCTAATGCAGCGAATCTTTAGCCTACCCTGATTATCACAAAATCAGGACAGCGGGAATATTCACATTTATTTGATGATATTTGCATGTAAATTTTTTTCCTGAATAAAGAAATAGGCTGACTTAATTGATTTTATTTTAAACTCTCTATATTGCATGGTAAATAGAGGGTGAATATTCATTAATAATCTAATTGTAAATAGGTCCCTGTCAGAATATTATCCATAAATTATAGCCATATCATGCACAGGTTAACTATTCCTTTCGGTACATTCATATTTTAGCAATTGAGCAAAGGAAGCAAGAGCTGAAGATCAATGGAAGCCAGAAGGGAAAGTCAGGCCAGGAGAGATCACCCTGTGCATTGCCATGTGACAGAGAAGTCCAGGGCCAAGAATCACTGACAGTCAGCTCCAGAATGCTAATCTTCAGAAAGAAACCATCGCCTTGATAACACCTGGATTTGGACCTTTTCGTAGCCTCAAAACTGTGAGCTAATGAATTCCCATTGTTTAAGCAACCCATTGCATGGTATTTTTGTTTGTTTGTTTTTGTGGAAAATTTCACCTCATCATTTATTACTCTTTTCAATTTTATAAGCATGTATATGAAATCTGGAAGGAGAATTGTGGTTCTCCCATTTGCATGAAAATAGCAGCTTCCTATTTGATGGTTAATTAATGTTTACTTATTCTGAGGTTCTTTGTCCAATGTGCCTGCCACCATGGCAAAGTTATTTGGAAGGTACATTAGGTTAAAAGCAAACATTTGTGTAGGAAGAAAACTGCTTTTTCCCCATTCATATTTGTATCTAAATGTGTGAGTGTCAGTGAGAGGTGAGGTGAGAGATAATTAACCCATACCATCTAAAGGTTTCTCAGAGCTAAGACCTAATGGAGCATTCCTACTCCAGCCTCAGTCTGTAAAGAGCAACGGGGGCATATTAACTTCAAGTCAAGCAAGAGAACAAAGGCAGGGGCTTTAAATGGGTGTGGCCAGCCAAATTAGGGAAGAAAATATGGCCAACTTTGTGAACTAATAGCTGATTCAACAGTTGGGCTGCTACCAGAGTCTTAACCCACACAGGCTGCTGCCCAAGTCTTAACCCTCACAGGTCACTGCCCAAGTCTTAACTCTCACATTCCACCACTGAGGGCAACAGTATACTCCCTAAGGTCATGTAATTTTGCTCTTTTTGCTCGCTGATATATCCCTAGGTTTTAATAAAATACCTTGCATATAGTAGCCTTCCAATAAATAATTATTACAAATACTTCAGCTTACCACATCTTATGGAGTCTAGGCCCTGCTTAGTTCTTGGACTTTTCCTCCTGATCAACATTCTCTAACCTCATTGATCTTTTTATGTAGAGGATATTAAGACCTAGTAGAGAAAGCCCTAGGCCAGAAGCCTGAATTCAAGGGAACCCAGAAGAGAATGGAGTGGGTATTGCCATGTGATGACAGGAAGCAGGCATACAAGCCAAAGAAGCCCAGGTTTGTCAGCAGCCAGCTCCAGAATTTTACAAACTTTGGGTAGAAAGCATTACCATGCTGCTGCCTCAGATTTTGACTTCTCCTAACCTCAAAACCACAAGTAAAATAATTCCCACTGTTTTAAGCCAACGTCTTGTGTGGTATTTGTCAAAACAGCCCAGGGAAATTAAGATACCACTGGAAAATAAATTCTGTTAATTCAAAGGCCTTGTCTGCTATATTCACTGCTCTATCATTCAGCACCTAGAGTAGTGTCTGACTCATTTTAGGCATTCAATATAGTGTTGTCTACTGAAACAAATCTACCAATAATCAATGTATACAACTGCTGATTTTCTTAAGTTTTTTTCTTATAAAATTTAGCTTAAATTCAATGTCTAGACATTTTATTCTTTATCCCCCCAAATGTCCCTTTTACTGCTCTAATCATGAAATAACTGAATCACACTACTTTTCTTAATGACAGTAAAATATCTACTCAAATGGGCCTAATGACCTGAAACTAATTGGAAGAGTGTGCAAAGAGAGCTGCCAGTTGGCCAAAAAGGCTGATATATTATGCACATAGCTTTGTCCCCACATATAGTTTAGTACTTGATTTCAGACCCATCATGTGAATTAATAATTAAAACTTGAGAGAGCTAGGAATAACCACCTGGTGACTACTGTCCTTTTAGAAAGATCCTTTTAGAAGGATCTTCATTACAAAGCCATGAAGGAGAATTAGCAAGTTCATAGGCTACATGTTGAACCTAATCAATTTTTAAACAGATAGGGATACCTTTTTATTTTCAAAACCATCCTCTTGACCCTTCTATCTTTCTATGCTAAAAGCCATTTTGTGGGAACAATATAATATCATTCCCTTTGGCATCCTGAAATTTAGGAAAAGTGATGAGCTCAGTATCAGTGCAAATTTCTTGCTTTACTGGGTGGGATTATCCAAATGACTGTGGGGTCCTGGACAGATAAAGGAACGGAGGTCAGTGGAATTCAGACAAGTCGAATGTCTAGTCTTTGGGAACATGGAAGCATGGCCACTTCCACTTTGTCTCTTAGGCAAGTATATGCCCTTCACCTGACCCAAATCCCTTTTTAAAGAGTACCTCATATGTAATATCAACATTGACTAGCAAATCATAAATGTTAAGAAATATTTGTTTAAATCAGACATAATTTTTCAAAAAAACATTAAATGATAGTGTCTGCTGGATCAGAGATGACAGCTCATGAATTCAGGCTCTGGTCACTCATTTTATTCTGCCCAGCTGACCTTTTCTCCAGGAAGAAACACACTGCTGAAAGAGGAGAATATTTACTGAGAGACCTCTGAACTAAGAGCTTGACTAGTACTTCTTTTGTACAATGACAAAGTTATATATATGGAAGTAGGGAAATCAGTTACATCTCTTATGAACATAGTAAACAATATCATAAGATTTATGAATGAGAGATGATGGGAGCACCACAAGCAAGGTGGCCACTCACAGAAGTGTAAAGTGGTGACTTATCTCATATTTTGGTAGGTAACAGAGCCACAGGTTATTGCATTTATAATTTGGGTGCCTGGTTAGTTTTTAATCCTTTTCAAGAAGGCAGTAATCTTTCACTCTTCTGTTCTTTCTCTTTCTAACCTCTCAAACTTCTGTCTAAATGCTTCTTCAAAGCCCACCTGAAAATTCACAAGGTGTAGGACAGCACTTAGAAAGCAATGAGATCATGGTAAAAAAAAAAAAAAATACTACAGCAGGAGTTGGAAGTCTTTTGTTCTAGTCTCCCCATCTTAGTATTTTGGTGACTTTGGTAAATTATTTGAACAGTCTTCTCTTTCACATTCATGAATTTTGGAAATTATTGTGAGGTTAAAAGAAGAGATGCAGCGAAAGTGTTTTGGAAAATGTAAAATGCTAACTATTATAAGTAGCATCATCATTATTTGGAAGCAAATGGATGTATGTATGTGTAATGTCTGCTGATAGATATGGCTGATAGTGCTACTGGAGATGCAGAAAAAAAATCACGGAATTATATAATTGAATATGGCTAAAAGGGGGAAATTTTAGGTTGCATATATGTTACCAGAATAAAAATTAGAAAAACAAAAAAGCATAGAACTGTACAACACAAATAGGGAACTCTAATGTAAATAATGGATTATAGTTAATAGTTTGATTATAAAAATTACCCTTCATGAATTGTAACAAATGCACAACACTAATGCAAGATGCTAATACTGGGGTGGTACATAGGAACTCTGTATTTTATGCATGGTTTTTCTGTAAACCTAAAAGTTCTTTTATAGAAAATAAGCTAAAATAAAAGAAATAAGAACCAAAGATAAAGACACCATGTTTCCCATAATGGAATTTAACACATACATGACTAACTCTTTGTATGATCGAAGTTCTAAATGCTACAACCAAAGTAAAAACAAAATTTTACCAGAGAAGGATGAGATGGATTCAGGCTGCTCGGGTGTATTGGAAAATGTTTCCTGAATGGAGATGATAGTAGATAATTATGTTCAGATTAAGGGGGCAGTGTAAACAATGATATAATATTGGTCTTTCCAAGATTGTAATCTCTCTAAGGACAGGGTCCAAGTTGTATCATTGTCTTATTTTGGTGTTCTAGAAGATAGTTGGCACTTAAGAAAATATTTGTAAGTGATTTAGTTTGGATGTAATTAGGGATAAATTAATATTTCGATGCATCTATAATGTAGAAGGAGTTGAGGGCTATTTTATTGATGAAGCTAGAAAGGAAGATGGGTAACATGCCATGGCTTCCTACTAATATAGGCTTCCTTTTCTTCTTTCTTTTTAACTAAGATATTTAAATAATGATTATAATGGTGAAAATGATAATACCTATGAAATTTATGAATTTAACTTCTAATTTACCAATTTTACAAGCAGGATAAATAATTTGCCCATGACCACAAAGCTGGTAAAGGCAACATAAAAGGAGAGAGTGGCAGAAGCATGCAGTAATTCATCCTATTTGTTACTTTCACTCTTCAGGATTTTAGCTATCCTATGATATGCCCTACAGATGATTTCTGAGATTGTTTACTAAAAAGTGAACTGTTTTTGTATTAAAAATTTGTTGGGAGGTGGATGTGGCTCAAGTGGTTGTGCTCCCATCTACCATATGGGAGGCCCTGTGTTCAGTTCCTGGGGCCTCCTTGTGAGGGCAAGCTGGCCTGTGCCCATGGAGAGCTGATGGCCCATGCCTTTGGAGAGCTGGCACAGCAAGATGATGCAATAAAGGGAAACAAGCAGACACAGAGAAAATGTGCAGCAAATGGACACAGAAAGCAGACAGCAAACACAGGCAGCAAGGGTGGGGGGGGATTAATTTTTTTTTTTTTAAAGTACTGATCCTTCTCTTTAAAAACAAATGTTGCCAACACAGAATCTCTCTGAGTTAAAAAAATGAACATATTTCTTGTCAGTCGTTAAAGAGCACCAACTTAATTTAATATTGATCTCTCTATTTTTATGTTAAAGACAAAGGAAAAAGTGTTCCTTGTGTAATTTCTGGACCACCAAATTAACTTTAACTATCTTACTTTAAATTTGTCATGAATTAGGAGAAACAATTTGCTCCAGCACTGGTTAAAATACCTTTTCTTTCATACCAGTGATACCCTTTAAAGGGGTAAGGGAGACATCATCTAAATCATGCCTTATTGATCATCTACCAAAAACAGAACACTGTCATCATTTATATTATGTTCCTCTCATAATCAGCATCATTGCCTTCATCCTAGTCCTATCTAGTACTTACTTAGGGCTTTACTCTAAATTAGGAACTGTAAATGTATTATATCATTATGTTTACACAGATACCTATGAAGTTAGAGGTCTTGTGAAGAAACTATTATTTATGCAAGCATCCTTTGTAGGTTAGATTGTGATGCTGAGTTAATTAGTCAAGGATGCAGAATCTTGGGGAAGTGAGATGGATGCTGAGAGAGAGCAGAACCAGATGCCAGCATATCTTAGCATAGTTCCCATATGTCCCAGAACCCCTTCCTGGAGTTACCCCAATTTTTTTTATTAAGAAGATAACATCCTGCTAGACTTGAGAGTCTTTGAGGCAACACAATCCTTTATCACTCTGGTCTTTTGTGTCATTCAATAAGTTACACAAACAATACCTGCATTCTCTTTAAAAGAAATGTTCAGTCATGGGACTCTCCTGATTCTTAAACCAAACATAGGAGAATCAAGTCCATATTATTGTCTGGAAACAGAAAGTAGATTTACTGTCACCTCCAGTTTTCTTGTACTCCATAAAAACCATTTTTCTGAAGTCTATGGTTTAATAGTCTTTTTATCAGAGTGTTTTTAATACTGAATTCACAAGGTGACCATGGAAACAAATTCATATCTCCACAGCTAGATATTATTATTGTTATCCTTACTTTAAGATATGAAAATTGAGACTCAAAGAGATTAGTGAACATGCACAAATTCTAAACATATTGTAATTGACAGAGTTTGGGTCTTGAAATGAGTCTGAACTTTTAATAATTATACCATTCTCTCTAACTTTAAAGGAAATGGTGCCTGGGCTTATCCTATATTGTTTTGTGGCATCAGTTAGCTTTGTAGCTAAAGATGTAAAATTATGCAAAATGTAAAATCATTTTCAGGATTGGGGTTTCCTATAAATATAATTCTTGCTCACATAGGAATAAGAAAACTGTCAGAGAATCCTTGAGAATCCCTCACCCTTTAACTAAAAAGCTGCTATATTTTCATCTTCTTTATCTTGAATGATGTGCAGTTATTTGTATTGGAAATATGTGGGACATATGAAAGGAAAAACTTAGAACTCACTCTTTATTTGTATGGTTTTATGGAGGATATATATATATATATTTATATATATAATATGGTTAAATTTAAGGGTACATGAGTAGAAGCAAAGGTAATGAAAGTATAAAGAATGAATAGAAATTCTATAAAAAGTTCCTGAAATTGCTAATTTTTTCCCCACAACCTGTACATTGTCCATTCTTCAAATACCTATTTAAGTATAAACCCTATGAAGGCTTCTCAGACCATTTCAGAACTTCTTGTATAAATTTGCAATGAGATTAGACCTATATAATACAATATTATTTTCTTTTACAGTCCTCAGTTAACATGACTTTGATTCTAAGTTTCTCATAAATTCTTTTGAGAAGTGAGAATCTGCATTAAATAATACACTGATTATAAGATCTATCCTAATTTTAGACATTTTAAGATAAAATAAAATCTGAAATTCAAAATCGAAGTAATGTGGGAAATGTGTGTTTGTTGGTGTTTAAAATATATATACATAAATATGTGTATTCCTTCTATAGTTATTATAATACATCTCAAAATCAGGTATTAATATATTTTAAGACCTTATAGTACTTAGCACCAGCACTGAGCACATGTACCATATTTTTGTTTTTGCAACAGATTTATTGAGATATAATCCACACACCATAAGTGTCATTCATTTAAAATATACAATTCAGTTGTTTTCAGTACATCCTCAGAGTTCGTGACCATTTGTACAATCAATTTTAGAACTTTTTCACCTCAAAAAGAAACCTGTACCCTTTAGCTATCACTCCTCAAATCACTGATCCCCATCCCTGAGCCTTAGGAAACCACTAATCTGCATTCTATCTTTATAGATTTGCCTATAGGGGACATTTCATATAAATTGATTCATTTAATATGTGGTTTTTTGTAACTTGCCTTGTTCACTTAATGTTTTTAATGTTTATCCATGTTACATCATGTATCAGTACTTCATTCCTCTTTGTTGTTGCACAATATTCCATTACATGGATATATAACACATTTTGTTTATTCACCAATTAACATTTGCATTGTTTCTACTTTCTGACGATTATGAATAATGCCACTATGAATATATGCATACAAGTTTTTTGGGGACATTATTCCATTTCTTTTGGATATTTATCTAGGAGAGGAATTACTGGTCAAATGGTAATTCTATGTTTAAGCTTTTGAAGAACTGGTAGACTGTTTTCCAAAGTGGCTGCACCAGTTTACATTCCTACCAGCAGTGTTTAAGTGTTCTGATTTCCCCACATCCTTGTCAATATTTGTAATTATCTCAATATTTGTTTATAGCCATCTTAGTAGGTTGATGTGGTATCTCACTGTGGTTTTGATTTGCATTTCCCTGATGACTAATGATTTTGAGCAAATTGCACGTGCTTATTCGCCATTTATATGTGTTATTTGTTGAAATGTTAGTTCATATCCTTTGAACATTCTTTTAATTGGGTCATTCATCTTTTTATTATTGACTTGTAAGAGCTATTTATATATTCTAGATACAAGTCCCTTATCATATATATGTTTTTTTGTAAATCTTCTCCCACTTTCTGACTTGTCTTTTAACTTTCTTGATGGTGTCCTTTGGTACACATTTTTTTTGACAATACCCAGTTTACATATATTAGTTTGTTGCATTTTCCTTGGATATGATATTTAAGAAATCTTGCTTAATCCAAGATCACAAAAATTTATATCTATTATATGTTTTTTCTAAGAGAACACATTTTATACTTTTAGCTATTACACTTAATTCTTTAATCAATTTTGGGTTAATATTTGTATATGTATAAGGTAGGGGTGCAATTTCATTTTTTTTGCATGTGGTTATCCAGTTGTCCCAGTATAATTTGTTGAAAAGACTATTATTTCTCCATTGAATGTTCTTGGCAACCTTGTCAAAAATCAGTTGACCATAAATGTTAGGGTATATTTCTTAACTCTTGTTTTAGTTTCCAGGCTCTTTAAGCAAATACCGTGAAATGGGTCTGGTTAAACTCATAGTTTTGAGGCAGGGAAAATGTCTAAATCAAGGCATCATCAATGTAATGCTTTATTCCTGAAGACTGTGGCATTCTGGTGCTGGCTGCTAGGAATCCTTGGTTCCTCTGTCACATGGTAAGACACATGATGGAGTGTCCTGGTCTCTTCCAGGTTCACTTCATCTTCTTGCTTCCTGTGGCTTTATCTCTGTCTGTCTCTCTCATTCTCTTATAAAGGACTCCATAATAAGATTAAGACCCATCCTGACTGAAGTGGGTCACACCTTACCTGAAGTCACCTTATCAAATGGTCCTACTTAAAATGGATTCATACCCACAGGAATGGATTAAAGTTAAGAACTTGTTTTTCTGGGTGCATATACAGCTTCAAAACACCACAACTCTCAATTCTACTCCATTGATCTATATGTCTCTCCTTTATCAGTACCATACTATCATGATTTCTATTACTTTCTAGTAAGTTTTGAAATCAGGAAGTGTGGGTCTTTCTGCTCTTTTTCAAGATTGTCTTGGCTATTCTAAGTCCCTTACAATTCTGTATACATTTTAGAATCAACTTATCAATTTCTACAAAGTAAGATGACATTCTGGTAGGGATTGTGTTGGAACTGTAGATCAGTTTAGGGAATATTACCATCATCATATTAAAATTTTCATTCAATGAACATAGAATGTCCTTTCATTTATTTATATCTTTTAAATTTTTTTTCAACAAAGTTTTGTAGTTTGTACAGTAGACATTTTGCACTTATTTTGTTAAATTTAACCTAAGTGGTTTTTTCATGCTCTTGTAAATGAATTTGATTTCTTAATTTTTTTCAGATTTATCATTGCAATGTATTGAATTGCAATTAAGTTTTGTATATTGATCTTTTATCATGAAAACTTGCTGAACTTGTTTATTAGTTCTAATGGTTGTAGTGGTTACTTAGGACTTTCTATATACAATATCATGTAATTTGGAAATTGAACTAGCTTTATGTCTTATTTATAATCTGTGCTTTTCATTTCTTTCTCTTGAATAACTACCCTGGGTAGAACCTTCAGCACAATGCTGAATAGAAGTGGTGAAAGTGAATGGCATTGTCTTGTTCCTGATCTTAGGGGGATAGCATCGAGTTTTTCACCATTAAACATTGTATTAGCTGTGGGGTTTTATAGATGCTCTTTAACAAGTTGAGGAATTTCACTTCAATTCCTAGTTTGTTGAGTGTTTTTTATTTTGAAAGGATGTTGAGTTTTGTCAAATGCTTTCTCTATAACTAATGAGATGATCGTTCTATTTGTTTTATCCTATTGATATGGTATATTGCATGACTTGATTTTTGAGTCTTAAACAAACTTTGCATGCCTGGTACACATCCCACTTGGCCATGGTGTAAAATCATTTTTATATGTTGCTGCACTCAGCTTGCTAATGCAGTGCTTTGTTGAGGATATTGATGTCTATCTTCATAAGATATAGGCATCTGTAGTTTTCTTTTTTGTGGTCTCTTTGTCTGGTTTTGTCATCATGGTAAGAAATGCCTTGTAGAATGAGTGGAGAAGTGTTCCCTTCTCTCTTATTTTATTTGGAAGAGTTTGTGAAGAATTGGTACTAATTCTTCTATGTATTTTTGGTAAACTTTACCAGTAAAGCCATATTGACTGGGATTTACTTGGAGGGAAATTTTTTATTACTAACTCAACCTCTCTACTTGTTATATGTCTTTCAAATTTTCTATTTCTTCTTGCATAGACCATCTTTTAAACTTTTTGGATTTCTTTGACATGACAAGTAGTTTTATCTTATATTTGTATGCAATTTACAAAGTATTTTAATGTAAAAGTCTAACATAATTCCATTTATTATTATTGTCCTTTTGTGTTAAAACTAACACAAAAATATTTATGTCTGGGATTAGCCTTGTTCCCATAGCTTGTTAATCTTATGACAGGGATTTAAAAGTAGTTTTTTTTTTTCCAAATCCTATAATTTTTCCTCCTCCCATATTCATAATAAATAAGTTGATTACCAATTTTGGTTTATTATTTATTGGAGAATTTGAGGTTTATAGAAACATCATGCAGAAAGTACAGAGTTCCCATATATCCTCAACACAGTTTTCCCTATTAAAGATACTTTGTATTAATGTGATATCTTTGTTATAATTAATGAAAAAATCTAATTAAAATTATACTATTAACTATAATCCATATTTTACTTTATGGCTTACCTTGTTGTATAGTTCTATGTTTTTGTTTTTTAATTTGTTTTCTGGTAGCATATATACAACCTAAGATTTTCTATTTTAACCACTTCCAAATTCAGTGGTGTTAATTACCTTCATCTTGCTGTACTGCCATCACCATCATACATTACCAAAACAAGGTATTCTCTAATTAATAAGTGATGTGGATGGAGAACAGTGCCTCAGAACTTTCAGCACAAATGATGGAAGACAGAAAGCATTGAAACTTTATCTTTAACATGCTGAAAGGGAATATGATCTAATCTGAAATGTCTAAAGTGAAGAAAATGACATTATTAGAAAATAATAAAGAAAGAGGAAATTAATTTTCCAAAGTAAGAGAAAAATTTAAGGGAATTCTACAGGCAGAAAGAAAATGATCTCAAATGAAAGCATGAAAATGCAGTAAGAAATGAAAAACAATGAAAAGTAAATATGTGGTTAAATCTAAATGAATATTGACTTCTAAAACAATTAATATAGGTGGTATCAAAATGTTTAACAATTACATAAAAGATTGGAGAGGAGCATATGGATTTAAAGTGTTCTAATATCTTTGTGTTGTCCTGGAAATATAAGAAGTACTGAATGATAGCAGAATTAAATAGGCCCAAAATAGTGGTGTAATCTTTAGGGTCAACTTTAAAAATAATAAAATTAGGTATAACTAACCATTTAATGGGTTGGTAAAAAGGGAATAAAATATATTTGGTTACTTCAAAAAATACAAATTAAAGAGACGAAGTATGGATGGACCATTAAAAAATATAAAGCAAGGCAGTAGATGCACCCAAATATATCAATAAACACATTAAATATATATGGAAAAATATCACAATTGAAAAATATTATCAGACTTGATTAAAGGTTACCCAAATATATACATACCGACATACCATAAATATATGGACAGGGAAATGTTGAAATTAAAAGGATGAATAAATTTAGAAGAGGCAAATAATAACTGAAAGAATGCTGGCATAGTTAAACTATCATCAGAAAAAGTAGATCTTAAGACAAAAAGCATTGATGGATACACAGAGACATTTCACAATGATGAAGGATCAAACTGCCAGGAAAATATAGAAGTTATTTTTCTATGCACAATAATATAAACAAAAAAAGCAGAACAAATGGAAACAAAATTTTTAAAAGTCAAATTCACAGTGAATGTTGAAAATTTTAACTTACCTTTAGTTAAAAAACTGCAGAAAATCAGTAGAGATATAGATCATTTTAACATTCTACAACATGAACTAGTTGACACTTGTGGAACACAGTGCTACCAACTTCAGAATTCATTTATTTCAAATGCACATGAAATAACCTATAAGTCAGTTCATAAAGTGATTTTTTACAAGTTTCAGGAGATTGCAGTCTTATAGAGTGTTCCCCAAACAAATTGGAATTAAGCCAGAGATCAGTAAAGGTAGGTATATTTGAAAACATAGCTGTACCCTTCTAAATAATAAATGGATCAAAGAAGAAATAAAAAAGAAATTTAGAACATATTTTAAGCAGAATGATAGAATGCTCTTTGTGTTAAAATCTAAGGGATACAGTTAGAGCTACAATTTTTTGTTCAGGTTACGTTGTGTGAGGTATGGTAAAGCCAGACACAGATCAAGAAAGAAAGATGAGAAGAATTTGAAAGTTTTCTTATTCTCATATTTCCCTGTGGAGACTGCATCAGGGAGAAGGCATCACGCCATGCAGGGTCAAAAGGGAAAACACCAGGATCAGTCTCAAAGCAGAGAGAGCAATTGGGACTACGAAAGTGTCTTTATTTTGATATCTGTGCGAAGCTTACAAGGTGGGGCAGGAGCACACCAGCAAGGAATTGACTGGCTATGTTTGAAAGTGGTATCCCACAACTGGGGTCAGAATTATCTAGGAGTAACAGAAGTATAAGTGGGGTTTGGCAAATTGATATCACCTATAGATGTCAAAGCATCAATTTGCAGAAGCTAAAAAATGTAGTTAGTGCATATACTTATAGTAAAATGTATAGGCTTAAATGTATTTTATAAAAGGAAAAAAGGTTGAAAATGATCATTTAATTATTAAATTCAAAAAGTTATAAAAATAGAAAATTAAAAGAGAAGAAAAAGAGAATAAATAAGATAGAAAATAACAGAATATTAAACAAATTTGTAATACAGAAAAAACAATACCAAGTGTTGGTTGCTTGAAAAGACTAAATAACTGAAGTATTCCTGATTTTAAAAAGGAGAGAAAAGATGAATTACCAGTATCAGTAATGAAGAAATGATCCACCCCCATGTAGGCATTAAAAATATTTAAAAGTTTTATAAAAATTATTTAGCAATACATTTGATAATTTAGTTGAAAATTTTAAGCCCATAAAACACAAATTACCAGTGATACAAAAAATTAATAGAAATTCTGAATTGTCTTATCCCAAAGGAAGAAATTAAATCCATAAAAATAAAAAATAAAAAATAAATTATAAAAGAAAATTTTAGGTGCAGGTAGTTTCAGCAGTAAATTATTCCTAAAATTTAAGGCCATGTGCCTGACCACCCACAGCTGAGCTTGAGGAGAAAGTGATCCTGGAAGAGAAGGAAGAGACCAGAAAAGCTGCCATTGTGCTTTGTCACATGGCATGAATCCAGGATTGCCATCAGCTGACTTTCAGGTAAAGAATTTTGACTGATCCCTTGATTTGGACATTTTTCTCAGCCTCAGAACTGTAAGCTTTTAACTAAATAAATCCCATTGTAAAACCCAACCCATTTCTGGTATATTGCTCCCATCACATGCCTGTGGTTGATATCAGAATAGAACTGTCAAAACTGGCTGTTTGCATGTGAGATGGATGTGAAATGGAAAAAAAAGAAATATTCTCAGCACTTATTGAATGCTTTGGAAAAAAATTGACTGGGCTACATTCTTCTAAGCTGCTTAAGGGGAAGTACTTCCTCAAAGCCATGAGCCCCTGTCTTGCACTAGCAAGAGGGGTTAGGATGCTGAAAGGAAAGGCATCAAAGCAACAGGAGGGCTTTGTGAGAGGAATAGAAAATGCCTTGAACTGGATATTTCAGGCAAAGGTGGAAGAAAAACATGAGTGTTGGAGTTAGGAGTGACAAAATATTGAAAGCTGGTGCTGAAAAGCTTTGTCCTAAAACATGCTTTCCCAGGGCTTCTTATCCTCATTTGTGAGTAAGGGAAATGTGTAAAGGAGTTTGTCTGTTTGGTACAAGGGCAGGGATTAAGAGTTGAGGAGAAGAGTCATCTCCATCTAGAGTCTTCTAATCAACTACATCAATGAGAACTGGCAGCTACCAAGTCATCTGTTGTTTTTTATGTAGGAGTGTGACCTGTATTTTCTTCAAAGTCCTGTTGCATTTTCTTCACAGGCCAACAGATGGCTGCCCAAGTCATTGTGTACACACTCACACCCACACACTCATGGGTATTTGGGGGTCCTCATAACTTCACTTAACATGAGGTGGTGACAGTGCATTTACTGTTCTCTGGACTTTTAAGTTTTGCTGATGTTTCTGAGACACGTGTTTTAAATAAGGTTCAGAAATATTTCCTAAACATCTTCATTGATAAACTTCTGGAGAACTTTCTTTCCTGGAGGTACAAAAGTATGGACCAAATACTTTGGTGTCTGAATATAGTATTTGGTCCTACATTTATCACTCTCACACAAAGACACTTTATCAGTTGTCAGAATGGCTGTCTACTGCTTCCTAGCTATCCCTAGGAATCAGGAAAAGTCTGCCTGAACTTAATTTGATTAAAAGGGTACCCTTGTTGAAAGGTTTTAAAAGAACTAGGTTGAATGTCCTATTCCTAAATTATGCAAATATTTGCATGTCTTTATTTATATAAAACAAACTTCTCAATAGATAATAGAACTCTTTTCTAGCACTTTAACAATTCTGTGATAGATAATTTGAAGACAACCGTTGTATGAATAGCATTGGAGGAGCAAGCCTCATTTGGAAATGGGATGTGTGACTGAAATATTGCTTAAGGCTGCTAAAATGCATTTGTTGGGAGTTAGGGGAGGAGAACCAGCACTGAACATATACACAGAAAGAAATGAATTTTTGTTGTATATGGAAAGCAGTATTTTCAAGCCATCCAAACTCTTTCATTCACCAGACTTCCCAGTCTCAGGCACTGGGCTATGCATTGGGTATAGAAAGTTGAACATGATGCTTTATTTGCCCTCAAAACATTTATGGATTTGATGGCAGTTGAATGTTTTGATTTTGTTTATGGAAAGCATTTGAAGGATGTCAGCAGAACAGGAGCAAGAGTGCAATAGAATAAAAAGGAAAAAAATCTAGATTGAAGGTTTTGTTGTTGTTTGCATGGTTTGAATGCTTCAGTTACTTTATAGCCAGCTGGGAATTAAGCATGAACATTTAATCAGAGAACTACCACTGGGATTACCACCTGCCCAGGTTTGCCCATATCTGAGAAAATTCCTAGTCCCAAAATTTCAGTGCTAAAACCAGAAAAGTCTTGGGTAAACCTTGGCATTTTATAGGGATAGGACATTTTGAACTGTTTAATTCTTTAATCGGCTTCTTTCTAAGGAGAATATTCAATAAGAAGCAGATGGGCAGTCATTTCCATTGGCAGAATGTCTACAGGTCAAGAGGGTATAAAGAGCATAACTTTCATTTTGAAGAATATAGTCAGTTAGGAGTCCAGTGATCAGGGATGAGTCCTTGTGGGCAATTCTGAGTGTGAAAGTGATTGCAGGAGAGAAAGACACAATGCATACCTACTAAGGATTTTCCTGTGTTCCAGGGTTTTCCAAATTGGTCCTTGTGTTCATTTATCAATGTAGATTCCTGACCTTTTTTTGAAACTGGAGTCCAAGAATCTTTAGTTTTCACAAGAAATACCCACTAAAGTTGAGGGATAGTTGTTTTATCCTGTTTTCTTGTTTATTTGTTTTAATAAGTTCATACAACTCTACTCTCGGTCTGTAGTTCTCATTCTCTCTATGCGCTTAGGGTACTTTTAAATAGTATTAGATTTTGGGAGAAGCTAGAAGGGATTAAAAGACATAAAACATTAAATTGTAACCATGAAAATAATATGAATCACTTCTTTTGTCTTTTGACAGCCTCAGAAATCATTCCAATTTCCTCATTTTTAAAGGACATTTCTCTTTAGAGGACAAGTGTTTGCTTGGATAATAATGAAACAAAGCCCTCAAGTGTGGCAGTAAACATGAGCTTTCCCTTTTGACCCTGACTTGAAGTGGCCTTTTGCCTCTTATCTATTCTTCAAAGAAAAATATTCCCTAATCACTACTGTCACAGGCACCCTCGAAGTTCTCTAACAACATAAATGCTCAGTTGAATATAATAAAAAACTTGCACTCCAATCAAGATTTGGCTTATTAACCATAAGTTGTACACACTAATTGAATTTAGCATGGAGATTGAAAACCATTGCACTGTTGTCAGTAGATAAGCATCAGCAAATGCATCCCCTTAACAATGAATGAAACAGTGTAATGTGTTAGTTCATGAAACTAAGGTGACCAGGAAGACATAACTTACTTTTCCATGACTGACATGCTTTGTATCTGAAGTGTCCACTGGCAGAAAACATAAACTTACATTTTGTAACATACTCATATTTTCTTGGTTTCAATGATGAAGAAAGTGCTGCAGCCCTACTCCTCTCCCTCAGCAGAAACACACATCCTTAGGAAAATAAGTGCCCCTCCTCCCTTTCTCCCTGGAATCCACAATGTAGGAAGATAAGCACTACCCAGCCCACCCCTTTCAACTGGAATCCACAACTTTAAGTAGATAAAGAGTCCTTTCCTCCCTAAAGGCCCTCTGCTTTAAGAAGATAAGCTAAACTCTTACTTTTTGGTTTGTAAACCCCACCTGCCCACTTGCTTAGGAATTTGCCCACATAAAGTCTGTATATAAACTCATGAACACCAAAACTCAGGGCTCAGATTTTGGGGAATGGATTCTCCTCTGAGCCTGTGTGTAATAAAACTTTGTTCCTCCATCTCTCCAAGTGCCATCTGGGTTTTTCATCATCTAAGTTTCATCTGCCACAACATTTGGTTTCCTGACCAGGAAACCCAAGAGAGCAGGCCTGTTGTGCCTCCAGCTTGGGGCTGATGGGCACAGCCAATGGCAATCTCTGAGCAAACAAGGTAGATGATATCCATCCTTTTTTTTTTTTTTCCTCCAAATCATTGATATTTTATTATGGTGCTGTGCATCATAAATGTAAAAAATGTGCAAAGAAAATACACCATTTCTCAAAAGAAAATACAACAAGAAATATAAATGTTGGAAATTTTTACATGAAGTTGTAAATGAGTTTTTAAAAGATATTAGGTGTAAAAATCTTGGAATCTCTGATTAACTACCTATTATATGATAAACTTTGACGAGAAACAAAACATAATAAATCCTAATAACTTATCGAACATAGTAGGTATTGTGGCTTCTCCCATCCTAGGAAGGTGGACAAAATTAAA
>JAQZBX010021456.1:17875-32364 GCA_029593785.1 Cabassous unicinctus
GTTTTTTTTTTTTTTTTCCCAATATCCAAGGTGTACTGTTTTATGTTTATCACATTTTAGAGCAAATTGATGCATAGAAATACTGTGAGTGAAGGACATATGACACATGATATAGAAGCTTCCTCTTTCTGGTATAACTCCCTGTCAGTTAAGGAGTGACTATTTTGGTTTGTTTCTTTCCCCATTTATTTTTTTATTTTTTTATTTTAAAAGATGCTTAGATTACATACATGTTACACAAATATTACAGGGATTCCCAAGTTCCCCACCTCCCACACCTCCCACAACCTCCCACATAAACATCTTTCATTAGTGTGACACATCACCTGCAATGGATATACACATCCTGTGGCTTTGCCACTAACCATGGACCATAGTTCACATTGTAGATCACACTCTCTCCCACACAGTTATGTATGTTATAGGCTGATGTAAAATGGCCTATATCTGTCATTGTAGTGTCACTCAGGATAATTCCCAAGTCCTGAAAAAGCCCCTGTATTACAATTGCCTCTCCCTCTCCCTGCCCTGAAAGCATCCAGTGGCCACTGGCTCCACCTCAATGTTGTAATTTCTTCCATGGCTTGAATCACAATATGTATAAAACAGAATTCCAGTAAGTTCACTCTAGTCCATAGCACTTCCCCCAATCCTGAGGAGTCTGGGATGGTGATGACCACTCCACCTCCAAGTGAGACGGGGCTTATATCCCATGGATAAAATGGATGCAATTATCCTGCCTGCAGCTGCAGACTCTCCCCATTCCCTGGGATGACCGTTGTCCATCATCATCTCCTCACCAGGTTACTTGGGTGAGTCCACTGAGCTGTAGAGTAGGAGTTGCAGCTCCACTGAGATTCCAGGCACAGCTGGCACATGGGCAAGCCAAAGGCTCCAGTCTCTGGAAGTATACCTACAAACTCTGTTTGTTTCTTTGAGTACAACTCTGTCACTCTCAGGAGCACAGATTCCAAAGTATAGCTCACTGGTAAGGCATCAATCTCTGGAGGTATCCCCCTTTTATAGGACTGGATGACTCCAGAGCCCTCAGGAGCCCCTCTGTGTGGGGTGATGTCCACTTTGGTGTTCTACGAGATCCTACTGAGGTGTGCGTAAGTGTTACCTCTGGGGTGACCTCCTAACACTCTTTGAAGTCTCTTAGCCATATGAACTCATTTGTCTTTTCCTTTTCCCCCTTTTATTCAAGGTCTTTTTCCAGTCATATTGCCAGCGGGCACTTGGTATTATTCCCTCATTGCCAGGGAGGCTCATCCCCAGGAGTCATGTCCCACACTGGGGGGAAGGTAATGCATTCATGTCCTGAGTTTGGCTTAGAGAGAGGCCACATTTGAACAACAAGGAGGCTTTCAGGTGGCAACACTTAGGCATCCCATAACAGTAGGTTAAGTTTCAATTACAAGAGCAAAGACTCATAAGGCTAGTCATCAATAGCAGGAATCCATTAGTGGACCATCCTCCTTTGCCAGCCACTGCCCCTGTACTTGGGGGAATGTTGCTGCTCCCTTGGAGAATGTGGCAGAGCTCTCCAGGCTGGGAATTCAGTATTCTCACATTTATTGAGTGATTCTCCACTCACTGTGACCATGCCCGACCCCTTGATCATTTGAACAATTTTATATATCTTTTATGTATATTCACGTGAACTTCCTCCCATGATACCCCCATCCCAGACACCCCCCAGCAATGATCCTTTCCTACCCCAGTTGTAACCCTTCTGTGATCCAAAACTTCCTTAAAGATGAAGTCCATATATTAGCCAAATACAATTAATAAAAAAATGAAATAATAATGATAAGTTTAAATGTAAGAGATAAAATAAATGGAAACTTAAAAAAAACACTAAAAATAAAATAAAATTAAAGGATTGGAATATTCAAAAAATGGGAAAAAACAAAAAAATTTAAAAAAATATTTTTAAACATTTTTCCTTTTATCACTGCATTATCGCGTGTCCAGTCTATACCATGATACTTTCCCCTCTCACTCCCCAGTGTCTCCCAAATTTTCATTTAATTTTCAAAGAAGTTTTAGGTCACAGCAAAGTCACACACAGAATACTAGAGACACTCATATACCCAACCTCCTCCCCCTTTCCTCACCCCATGTTAAAACCTTTTTGTATGTGGATGGTAGCATTGTTATAACTGCTATACAGACAGTGGAATATAAGTACTAAACATTGTCAATGGTTTACAGTATAGTTTACAATTTAGACAGTACAGTTTAATAATTTTTGATGATATTTGCCATGTCCTGTGTCCATCACTGTAAGGTAATGAAAAACAATTCCCCTGACCACTAAATACCCCCTGTTTGATCTATTGTGTTCCTTCCTCCCCATCCCCCTGGCGCACATGACACCCCCCTGTCTTGACTCATTGGATGACAAGATTCATAGTTACATTCAACAAGAGGTCTTGATACACTGATTGTCCTCCCCTGTTAGGATCCACCCTTGCTTATAAGAGACACCCAGCTGTCTGTTTCTGGGTGAATCGGTCCTCCCAAAGATGGGGGTCCATCTCCTTCCCACTCACCATGTTGGTCTCCACTCCCCGACACAACACATTATGACAGGATGAATACTCACACACTCCCCAGAAGCCTACACCAGATGCACCTCGTCCTGAACACCCCCCCCAACCTACACCTTAAACCACTGAGACTACCTTGTCATATTGCCATAAGAGCATTCCCACTCCCACACTTTCAACCTCATACCCACAAATCTCATGTTCACCCAGTCCCTCTCCCATATCTCCACCCAGTATCCTGGGTATTCTAACCCACCCTTCCTAATCTACTCACCTGTCAACCCTGCACCACCAAACCCAGTAATATCACTACTTACCTGTCCTATCTTTCAATATGCAACTATAATCTATCACTTTACCATAGATTATGTTCGTATGGGTACTGGCTCACAACCTTCTCTTCTCTTTTTCTCTCTTGTTAACTTATCTTTCAGACAATGGTTCTCAGAGACTGCTCACTTTCCTCAATTCAAATCAGTGAGGTCACCACCCATCCTTTTAATGGGACCTCCTTCTCCCCACACCCCAGCCTGACTCAGTAGAGAGGTGGACTGAACAGTGCCAGAAGACTCCAGAAATGTAAAGCCCCAGGTGCCAAGTCCTCAGTCAGGCCCATCCCTGGACAGAAGGGCAGACTGATCACCTCCCAAAGTCTCAAATATAGAGATCCCAGCATAGAGCAGACCCTGCGGTATGGACTGCATAACCTCTAAGTGATTGTGTGTATGAGTGAGGATGACAGAGGCTTGCCTCTGTGATTCCAGTCTGTGACTCCATGGCCTGTACTACAGAATCCGAGTAGGCCCTAACCTGTTTTCTACAGGTATGTCATATGACATAATGGTCAACCGAACTCTGCCCAGGCGCGTTAGGTAAGACGAGCTGAAGTTCCCATGAGACACTGACATGGGGCATCTGAGTGTCCTCAGAAGAGGCAATCCCTTCCTTTGTCTTGTGCCACCAACTCAGGGTGTGGGAATATCACTGTTACTTCCTGTGGGAGAGACTGTGTAACTTCTGAGTGATTGTGTGTGAGTGACGATGACAGAGGCTTGCCTCTGTTATTCCAGTCTGTGACTCCATGGCCTGTGCTAAAGAGTCTGAGTGGGCCCTAACCTGTTACTGTGGCTATGTCATACGGCATTATGGCCAACCTGAACTCAGTCCAGGTGTCTTAGCTAAGATGAGCCAAAATTCTCATGAGAGACATGGGCAGGCAGGCATCTGAGTGGCCTTGGAAGAGACAACCACTTCCTTTGTCTGTATTGAGCCACCGACATAGGGTATGGGCTCATCACAGTCAAAACCCACTGTCTTAGACTGCATGCTTAAGAATTTTAAGAAGAGCTTTTCTGGAGATTATGGAGTCTGGATGAACCCTGGCACCCTCCGAACTCTATGTGAATTAGAGTGGCCCACTTTTAATGTTGACTAGCCCTTGGAAGGGACCCTAGATGTAGTCAAGGTCTGTGCAGTGTTGCTGGTTGTCACAGAAACTACTGGCCATCCCGATCAGTTTCCCTGCATCGACTCTTGGTTAGAAATAGCCCAGACTCTGCCCCTTGAGTTTGATTCTGCATTGGGAAAAAAGGACAGAGCAGGGTCTTATTTGTACAAGGAACGGGGCCCAAGAAACCGGTCATTCCTCAAAGATCCCCAGAAGAACACCCACCACCCCTACCATACACTCTGGCCTCTCTAGCCTGCCCTTTCCTAGCCCGGGACCACAGGTAGATCTCCCAGAAACGCCGCCACCTTCGTTCCCTCTGGGACCATCGATCCCCTCTGGAGAAAGCCCCGGTACCCCAATAGCGAGGATGCTCTTGTCGGTGCAACCTGTGTTACAGATGCCCCTCCATGAAACACAGGGTCCAGCCCAGATCAGCGAGGATGGGACCATCCAGCCTATGAAGCCATTTTTGTACAATCGGCCCTTCTCAACTATAGACCTCTTAAATAGGAAGCACAATACCCCTTCCTACTCAGAAAAGCCCCAGGCCCTTATTGATCTCATGGAATCCATTTTCTAAACCCATCATCCCACTTGGGATGACTGCTGCCAACTCCTTCTGATTTTCTACGGAGGAGAGATGATGGATTCTTACGAAAGCCCAAAAGTGGCTGCAGGAGCAGGCCTGGACTTGCATATTAAACCCAGAAGATTGGCCATGAGAGGCAGTGCCAGAGGCCCAAATGAACTGGGACTTCAAAACTGATCAGGGGTGGGCTGAGCCCCAGCAATATCAGGAAGTGTTCCTTTGAGGGGTCTGAGAAGGGGCAAAACGACCCACAAACATGAAAAAGATGATTTTAGTCACTCAAAAGCCCAAAGAATCTCTGGGAGATTTCTATGAATGACTTTGCAAGGCCTTCAGAATCTACACCCCTTTTGATCCAGAAGCTCCAGAAAACCAGAGAATGGTAAATGCTGCCTTTGTTCAGCAGGCAGCATCACACATTAGAAGAAAGCTCCAAAAATTAGAAGGGTTCACGGGAATGAACATCTCTCAACTCCTTGAGGTCGCCAAAAAAGCGTTCATCAATCAAGGTGAAGTTGCCAAATGGGAGGCCAAGAAGTGAATGAAACATCAAGCCTCCCTACTGGAAGTAGCCTGGGGAAATCCTGAGCCCATCAGATGAGGAGGGCCACCTTGAAAAGGGGTAACAAGCACCAAAAGAGTGCCCCTAGCCAGAGACCAATGTGGCTACTGCAAAGAAAGTGGACACTGGAAGAATGAGTGCCCCCAAAAGAATCAGGCACATGGAGGGAACATCCCCAAAGGGAAATACTGACCTGAGCCCCAGGACAATCTGATTCGGCTGGTGGGGCTCAACTCTGAATAGGGGTGACTGGGCTCACTGGAACTTGGCCCCCATGAGCCCATGGTCAAACTACAAGTTGGGACCAGTCAATGACTATGGAAGACACTGGCACTGAACACTCTGTGGTCACAACCTCCATTGCCCCTTTTAGCAGAAAAACTGCTAACATCATAGGAGCTAATGGAGACTAGTCAAGCCAACGGCCTTTTTGCCAGTCAAGAACTTGTCAGCTTGGTAGTCAAGAAGTGACTCATGCATTTCTTTACCTGCCTGAATGTCTGGTTCCCTTAGTTGATAGGGACCTCTTAACCAAAGAGGGAGCCCAGATTACCTTCAAACCTGAGGGGCCAGCAAGCTTAAGAATTAGGACTGGCCTCACTCTCTTCATCACCGAACCCTGAAGCAAGGAATGGAGACATCATGTGGAAGAAAATTCAAGTCAGAATCCAGAAAAACTGCTGGAACTTTTTCCACAGGTTTGGGCAGAAAAAAAACCCACTGGGAATGGCAGGGAACCATGCATCCATCATCATCAACCTGAAGCCTGGAGCAGTCCCAGTCTGGCTGAGGTAGTATCTGATCCCCCGCGAAGCACAACTGGGCATGGTCGAACACATAGATCACCTGAGGAAAGAGGGAATCTTGAGTGAGTGCTAATCACCCTGGAACACCCCATTATTACCAGTAAAGAAGCCAGATGGGACAGGATATTGACCAGTCCAGGATCTATGAGCCATCAACAATGCCACTCTCACCTTACATCAGGTTGTTCCCAACCTGTACACTTTGTTAGGACAGCTGCCACCTGAAGCTGCCTGTTTCACTTGCTTGGACCTGAAAGATGCCTTCTTCTGCCTGCAGCTGGCCCCCCCAAGCCAGCCTCTGCTTGCTTTTGAGTGGGAAGATCCCAGAACCTTCCAAAAAACTCAGTTAACCTGGACTCGGCTCCCTCAAGGCTTCAAAAACTCCCCTACCCTTTTTGGGGAAGCAGATCTGGCCATCCACCCCTGGGAGGAATGCAGGAATGCTCTTTTACAATATGTAGATGACCTCCTACTTGCCAGTGAGATGGAAGAAGACTGCTGGAGAGGGACCCAGACTCTCCTAACAACTTCTAACACAGACTGGGTACAAAGTGTCTGGGAGAAAAGCCCAAATCTGTAAACAGCAGGTCAAGTACCTAGGGTTCAGCATCACACAAGGGCACTGGACACTCTGCACCATCCCTACCCCCACCACAAGAAGAAAGCTTCGTGAGTTCCTAGGGCCCCAGGGTTCTGTTGCATCTGGATTCCTGGGTTTGCAGCCATGGCCAAACCCCTCTATGAAGTTCTGACAGGTTGTATTAGTCAGCCAAAGGGGTGCTAATGTGAAATACTAAAAATGGGTTGGTCTTTACAAAGGGTATTCATTTGGGGTAGAAGCCCACAGTTACCAGGCCATAAAGCATTAAGTTTCTAATCTCACCACAGTCCATTGCCATGTGTTAGAGCAAGACAGCTGCCAGCATTTGCCAGGGATCAGACTTCTGAGGTTCCTCTCTTCCCAGGGCATTGTTTCTCTCTGGGCTTAGCTCCTGTTTCCTCCACAAGGTCAGCTGTAGATGATCAGATGAATGGCTTGCTTCTCTTCTCCTGGGGCCTTCTTTCCAACATCAAAACTGCTTCTCAAAAGACTGCTTCAACTCTGTTCTTTGCCTTGCCCTTTATATTTGATTCCCTACCCACCAAGGGGTGGGGCTCAGTGCCCTACTGACCTGGCCCAATCAATGCCCTAATCATAACTCAATCATGCCCAGATTAACACATCCATTTACAAGCATGATCCAATTATATTTTTGGAATTCATAATTCCATCAAACTGCCCAACTGCAACACAGGTCCAGAAAGGAGTCCCTCAACTGGGGAGGAGTTCAACAGAGAGCCTTTCAAGACATCAAAAGACAACTCAGCTGAGCCCCTGTCTTGGGACTCCTAGACATAACTCGAAACTTCAACCTGTTCATGCATGAAAAGAACAAGGTAGCACTAGGAGTCCTCACACAAACAGTCAGCCCCTGGCAAAGGCCCATCACTTACCCCTCCAAGCAGCTGGACCCCATGGCTGCAGGATGGCCACCCTGCCTGAAAGCCCTGGTGGCAACTGTAAACTTCATGAAAGAAAATGACAAATTAACCCTCGGACAGGCTATTCATGTCATGGTGCCACACACTGTCACTGCCCTAATGAACTCTCATGGGCACTGGTGGATATCTAACCCCCAGCTCACACATTACCAAGGTTTACTCTGTGAAAACCTCACAGTAACAATAGAAACGGTGGGCAGACTAAACCCCACCACTTTCTTGCCGGACAAGGAAGTGGTCCCTGAACATGATTGTCTTGAAGTGACCAAGGAAGTTTACACCAGTCGCCCTGACCTCTAAGACAAACCACTCCCTTCCCCGGATCAGACACTATTTATAGATGGGAGCAGTCTTGTTAAAAATGGAGAAAATTTGCTGGATATGCAGTTATCACTGCTGATCAAGTGGTGGAAGCAGCATCTCTACCCAGAGGATGGTCTGCACCATGGGCAGAACTCTGGGTGCTGGTCTGAGCTCTGCAGTTAGCCACTGGGCAGGCATTAAATATTTACACTGACTCTAAATATGCATTCACTACTGTTCATATCCATGGAGCAATTTATAAAGAAAGAGGCCTCCTAATTGCAGGGGGAAAGGAAATCAAAAAACAAAGAATAAATCCTTCAACTATTAGAAGCAACCTGGAAACCAGACAGAGTCATTATCATCCACTCCTGGGGACATCAGAAAGGAATGGATATGGTCACTCAGGGAAACAAGCTAACCAACAAAGCAGCTCGGCAAGCAGCTGTAGTAACCCACAGAATACGAGTCCCAGAATCAACATTGCAGCTGTCCCTCTTAGGACAAGAAACTAATCATCTAAGCTATACCTGGGAAGAACAGGAATGGGCCAAGGGAGAAGGGGAAAGACAAACCCCTGAAGGAACTTGGCTGCTCCTGGTTAACTGGATTTTTGTCCCAAAAGGAGCCATTTATGCCCTCATCCAGCAATACCACCAACTCACCCACTTAGGGAAAACTGCGCTAGAAGCCTTGCTTGGGAGATACTACTACATAGCTTCCTTCTATGCCACCATCAGCAGCCAGTGTCAAATTTGTGCCAAAAACAACCCTCTGGAGGGCCCCTGAGCTGCAGCTAGTGTCCAGGACATGGGAAGAGCTCCTTTCTAAGATCTCACAGTAGACTTCACAGAAGTGAAACCATGTCGGGGGTACAAATATCTGTTGGTGATGATATGCACCTTTTCAGGCTGGGTCAAGACTTTCCCCACTTGCACTGAAAAGGCAAGAGAAGTGAGTAAATCTTTACTCAGAGAAATCATTCCCCAACACGGGCTGCCTCTGTATATTGGAAGAGACAATGGCCCAGGCTTCATGGCTGCCGTGTCCAAGAAATGGCGAAAAAGTTAGGGATCAAGTGGAAACTCCATACTGCTTACAAGTGTTAGAGTTCAGGGAAAGTTGAATGCATGAATTGAACCCTCAAAGCCATCTTAGCCAAATTCTGCCAAGAAACTGGTCTCCGCTGGGTAGACTTACTTCCCTTAACCCTTCTCTGAGTTAGGTGCACCCCAGGACCCATGGGCAATTCACCCTTTGAAATTCTATTTGGATGGCCACACCCAATTTTCTGGGCCTTCAGAGGAAACCACAAGCTCCTGGGGGAGGCTAGCCAACATTCCATTTTCCAGCATCTGAGAAAAACTCTAGCCCAAATACATAAAACTGTCTTGTCTCAAAACCTCATCCCCCTGGGACACCCGGTACATCCCCACTGGCCAGGGGGACCTGGTCTGTGTCAAAGACTGGAAAAATGAACCCCTTCTGCCTTCCTGGACAGGTCCACATACTGTGATCTTTGTAACTCCTACTGCTCTTAAAGTTGCAGGCATCATCCATTGCATTCACCATTCCAGGGTCAAGAGAACACATCCCAACAAAGAACAAGACAGCTGGACAGTCCAACCCATACCTGGCCACCCTTTAAGGGTTTGAGTCACCCAGAACCACCCCCGAACACCACCCTCATCAAACGCCTGCTGAATGGACTCCTACTTCTGGTGGTTTCTACTCCTGGAAGGACTACTTGCCCTACTGTTTTGGTATGGACTAGGTGCTTCAGCTCCTGCAGACTGGACTATAGTGAACAGAGTTTTAATTGCAATAGCTTATTGGTGTACAGTAGGACGCTTCGGTACCTTGAATTGCTTATCCTTTTCTTCTTTGACCCCTTCCTAGGAGCTGATACCCACCTTCAAAACCAGTGGCAGCTGCAAGTCAGTCAAAGCTGGGGCAGACAATCCATGCTGAATACTTCAGTCCCGTTCTCGGCAGGTGCAGCTTCAGCCTCTGTAATATTCGACACTTGCAGGGCAATCAAAGATTACACTCCTTACACTTTACTAGCTGCCCCTTACCCCCATACTCCCTTACCTGCCCCTGGGAGAGTGTGTAGTGGCCGCAACTATGGCAGTTATGACAAATACCTCTGCCAAGACCCCCACAAGGGTGGAGAGTTCTGCTCTCTTGGAGCTTGCTGGTAGGTGCCACCACTCCCTGTAAGGGGGGTCCCAACTTCTCCATATCTCCTGCAATAATCCCCAGCCCAGCAGGGTGTAGCATAGAAACCTGTAACCCCATAAACTCACGTCATCACTGGATCAGAAAATACCTTTTTAAAGGCTCAAACAGGACTAAAACTAGGAACCGGAATATACGATCCAGTGGGACTGGAGCCGGGGGACCTCATACTAGTACAACTGACCCCACTACTCAACCCCTGGAGAAAACCTTGGTTAAAAATAACAGTAAAGCTGCCCAGACCCTAAAAGCCTAGCTCCTCACAATGTCCTTTTGAACAAAGTTCAAAATTTCCACCACTCCTAAATAAATCCCAGCCCAACATAGCTGCATCCCTCTGGCTATGTACTTCCTCAAGTCAAACCATCTTCCCTGAACCTGTCCTATGGAATGTAACCCTTCTGACCCATGACAGTTCTTCAGCAGAAACCAAGCCCCTCCCAGTCCACATAACCGAACCCCCAGGAAAACTAGCTAACTGTAAAAACATAACTACCAGCTCCTCTTCAACTATCCTCCTTCTTGGAAAGGCTAACTGTAACACCACCCACCCACTCAATGAGTCTAACTGATGTGCCACAAACTCCACCATCTGAGTCTGTGGCATCAACACCTACTGGTGCCTACCCCAGGATGACCAGGGCATCTGCTACCTGACCTGGCCAATGCCATCATTCTCCATGTACAGAGAAGAATTGGCTGGAGAGCTCTCCCAAACCAAATGAGCAATACAGGCAATCCCCTTACTCTTGGGACTAGGAGTAGTCAGAAGCATGGCAGTAGCAGAAGCCTCACTTGCAGTTAGTCAGGAGGGCATACAAACCCTAGCACGAGAAACAGCGAATGACCCCGAGGAAATATCAGGGGTTTTCAATGGGTTGCAAGACCAAATAGACTCTCTGGCAGAAGTAGTTTTACAAAACAGGTGAGGATTAGACTTGCTCACCACAGGTTCAGGAGGAATCTGCCAGGTCCTGGGAGAAGAATGCTGTTTGTATGTAAGTTCCTCAGGGATAGTTAGGGACAAAGTAGCCCTTCTAAAAGAAGGAGCCAGAGACAGATTAAACCATGCATAGCAGGCATCTGCCAACAGGAACTACTTCCAGTATCTCCTCTCCTGGATTTTGCCATTCATGCCAGTAATAGCCACAGTCTTCTTCCTCTTAACTTTTGGGCCCTGTGTTCTATGGTACCTTACACAATACATCACTTCCTCCCTAAATGCCTTAAAACTCCAACTAATGCCTCATTTTAAGTATCAGCCCTTTGGCTCCATGATAGCAGATGATGCCCCATAAGGGCATCAAAGGGAGGAGTGATGAAGAAATTGCTGCAGCCCTACTTCTCCCCCTCAGCAGAGACCCACAGCTTTAGGAAGATAACAGCTCCTCTCCTCCCTTTCAAAGCTAAACTCACACTTCTGCAAGCCCTGCCTGCCTGCTTGCTCAAGGAATTTGCCCATGTAAAGTCCCCATCTAAACTCATGAAAGCCAAAACTCAGGGCTCAGACTTTGGAGACTTGACACTCCTCTGGGCCCATGCGTAATAAAACTTTGTTCCTCTGCTTCTCTGAGTGCTTCTTGGGTTTCTCATCATCCGAGTTTTATCTGCTGCAACAGGTTGACTGGCAGTATGCTGTAGGATCAATAGTGACTTGCAATTAACAAGAGAAATGCTTCATATCCAAACCCCCTTTCACAGCATCCTTTACATCTTTGTTTCTCAAACTGTAAATCAAGGGGTTTAACATGGAAATCACCAGTGTTTAGAAAACAGACACCACATTCCTGATCTACAGAATACTGGGAACTTGGTTGAATGTAATTAAAGCTCAGGGTACCATAAAATATTGTCACAGCAGTCAAGTGAGAGGCACAGGTGGAGACAGCTTTTTATCTGCCTGCTGCTGAGTGGATCCTCAAAATAGCAACAACAATGCACATGTAGGATATGATCACAATCAAGAAGGTGGCCATGACTATGACCCCAGAGAAGGGTAAGAGCAACAGTTCATCCATGGAATATCAGAACATTACAGCTTTAGCAGTGAGGGAATATCACAGAAGAAGTGGCTGATAGCATTCGGTCCACAGAAGGACAGTCTCTTCAAGCTTATTGTGTGGGTCAATGAGTTAATCATTCCACCTGTGTATTACCCAATGACAAGCACTACACACTTTCTCTTGGACATAACTGAAGTGTAAAGAAAAGGGTTCACAATGGCCACATAGTGGTCTTATGCCATCACAGACAGCAAGAAGCCTTCCATGGTAATGAACATCCCAAAAAACAAATGTTGCACTATGCAGGCAGAGAATGACATGGTTTCTCTCACAGCAAAGAGGTTGATGAGCATTTTAGGTGCAATTACTGATGAATAGCAGGCATCTACCAATGATAGGCAGCCAAGGAAAAAAATACATGGGTGTGTGGAGCTTGGGGGTGACTTGGATTAAGAAGATCATGCCCAGATTCCCCACCAAGGTAATGAAATGTATCACCAAGAACAGCACAAAAAGAACAATTTTCAGTTCAGCACAGTCTGTCAAAACCAAAAGAATAAACTCAGTGACAACTGTGAAATTATCTTCAGCCATTTGTTAATTCTTTCTCTTGAAATCTGTTGTGAATAAGATAAGCAGATTAAAACAGCTATAGGAGAATCAATTATATAATAAAATCAAACAGTAAGATTTAAAGACATTCTTTGATAAACACATAATTTTCTGAACACGTTTTCATATTTATATTAGGAGCTTGACTAGATTGTCTCAATATTTTTCAGAGCTAGTTATATTGCTACCCCACTAAAATATGTTTAAAAAAAGCATTTTGGCCCTCAAAAATTTCAGTTTGACTCTAAAATATCTGTCTCAATAGCATGGTGATACTAGCATGAGGAAAACTGAAGGCAAATGATATGAAGTTGAAGAAATAAATGTAAACCCTTTTATGAACTGTCTGTTCATTTTGAATATGACAAGAGTAAATGGCATGAAGATCAAAAATGAGCTCTTTTATGTAGTTAATTCACAAATAATTATTACATAGCCAGAGAAGTAGCAAGGATTACAAGCCATGCAACATGACCTCTAAAAATGATGTCCTGACACTTTTAAAAGTGCCAGAATCTCTGGTCTCTTCTCATTCTTCTTTGTGGGCATAAAGGAGGCAGACACTCATGGACATCATGGAAACACACACATATCCACACATTTTGGAGCTAGTCTCATTTCAAGTGCCCAATAACCATTCATTGTTAGTGAACATTGTATTGAACAGAACGGATTATAAAGTGTTTATTTCCCTGTAAAAATTTCTGTATGTTAGAGCTATCTCTTGACACTATGCCATATCTTTTTAGAATAACAGTTGAATAACATTTCCCAAGGAAAAATTTTTACTGTAAATAATTTTCATTACAATCATTTAAGGAAATAGAATATCCAGATGGAATTTAGAAATTCAATTATATTATTTATTCAGGGCTGGACCATCCTCTGCAATATGTGAGGTGATGTTTTAAACAGAATTGAATTGACAGGATGTGGAGTTGCAGTGAATGACTTCTAATATTCTTAACACTCATATTATTCTATCAGATTAACAGTTTAAATTGATCTGCTAACTAGGAGTAAATACAAATAAACAGAGGAAAAAGCATTTTTAAGGAGTAAATTAAATTTACCAAAATATTTTTAAATTCAAGCTTTAGGACCTCTATGTACATTTCCATAGTCTCTTACCTTTACTCAAAAGCAATTTCGGTTACTGATTATCTGGTATGCTGAGTTACTAAATGTTAGTAGTATGTAGCTGAAGATTATTTCAGGTAAAATGATTGAAGGTAGATCTTAGCCATTATGACACAACAAACAGAACAAAAACAAACAAATATTTTTTCATACATTTAATTATTTCCTTTCAAAGGACAAACTTGAATAACAGGGACAGCTATATATATATATATACACATACACATATATACACATATATATTACAATATATGTATATATTACACACACATATTTTTTTATAATAGCCTCTAATAAGCTCTATCACTGACTAAACATTAGACAATACAAACTGAGATCTTGGGAATCACACTGTTTCTTAAGGAACTTCACATTTTCCCAAGAATCATATATATCCCTAAGGTATATAATTAACTCAATTGTTATAAAGTGCTGAGGAAAACATCAAGCAAAACTGCAGGACTCTTGAATTTGATAAAATATCATGAAAAAATAATAGAAATAATTGGCTTCAATAGAACAGAAATAATAAATGGTTAGAAGGTACTATGATAGTTTTAAATTTGTCTTTAGGCTGATATGAATGAGAAGTATTCATGAAAAGTGCCACTATGTCTAAAGGTTCATTTAGAATCAATACAGATACACAAACAAACACACAAAGTAAATAAACAAATTTCTGCCAG
>JAQZBX010021457.1:0-16060 GCA_029593785.1 Cabassous unicinctus
CAGCCCACGGCGCCGCGCGAGCCGGCCTGCCCTCACAAGGAGGGGCTGGGAAGCGAACCCGGGGCCTCTCATATGGTAAACGGGTGCGCTATCCATTGCGCCACACCCGCTTCCTGCCGTGAGGTTGCTGCATCAGCCCACCGCACCGCTCAGGCCGGCGTGCTCTCACAAGGAGACCTCGGGACGCGAACCCGGGCCTCCCATATGGTAAACGGGGGCTCTATCCACTGAGCCACACCCGCTTCCCTGAAGTGTATTTTTATGCCCTTCTCTGGAACTAACAAGCTTTGCCGGAGGCCAGACCCCACTGCTGCAATAGTGGGGGATGGGCACCAGTAACTGCCCCACGGAGAGATCAATTTACTGGTATTTAACATAATTTACCAGCCTATTCCTTGGATCCTGTATAGTGTTTTATTGGACTTCAGTGTTTTGAAATAGTTGATTCAGACAATTCTTGCCTGTTTAATAATTGATCTGGTGGAGGGACTCATTCTTGGAGCTTCCTACTTTGCCAACTTCCCACAATCCTACCCTCATTATTCCTTGCCACTTAATTAAGCTATACTAAGGAAGTTGGTGCCTATTTTTTCCCTGTATTTCAGTGTTTTGAATTCTGCTTTTATGCTCATGAAGACATTAGATACTAGACTTTATCTTAAAGCCAGGCTTATCATCAAGTTAAAATAAAAGATTAGGAGTGTTTAGATATGAAGAAGTCTCCAGCTAAATAGGAATGAGGCTTAAAAATTATTGATCAAATTATATAACTCCGTAGATAATATGAAGTAATCTATGTAGATTTACCTGAGGTTACATCTTTGAAATCGTTTTTTAAAAATCAAGTTTATTGACATAATTTATATTCAGGGAAGCGGGTGTGGCTCAATCGATAGAGCTCCCGTTTACCATATGGGAGGCCCTGGGTTTGCTTCCCGGGGCCTCCTTGTGAGGGCAGGCCAGCCCACGCAGCGCAATGGGCTGATGCAGCGGGACCTCACAGCAAGGGGGAGATAAGCAGACACGGAGAAGGCACATAGCGAATGGACACAGCAAGCACAAGCAGCAAGGGGGGGATAAATAAATAAATAAATTATATTCAATATAATTCACTCATTTTAATTTAGTTTGATGAGTTTTGACAAATGTATGCAGCCATGTTAACCTCCACACAAGTAAGATATATTTCATTTTCCTCATACCCCTTGGCAGTTAATCTTTCTTAGCATATCTTTCCCTCAGCTCCAGACATCCATAGATCTACTTTCTGTCTTTATAGGTTAGTACTACTTTCTGTCTTTGTAGGTTAGTATTGTGTAGTCCAGGATCTCATGTAAGTAGAAGTATACAAAAGTATGTACTCTTTGTTCCTGACTTCTTTTACTCAGCATAATATTTTTGAGAGTCACCTTTGTTGTTTCATATATTAGTAGTTTATTTTTCTCTATTGCTGAGTAATATTTCATTGTATGGATATATTATAGATGCTTTATACATTCACAAGATGAACATTTGAGTTTTTTCTGGTTTTGGCCTTTTGTGAATAAAGCTGCTATAAACATTCTCTTACAGGTCTTTGTGAGTGGATATGTAATTTCATTTCTTCTCAGTAAATACATAGAAATGGAATTACAGGATCTTAGCATAAGACAAAATATGTTATATACAGAGAAAATTCTAAGTCTTCTAAAGAAAGTGTCAGAATAGATGAATTTATCAAGGTGATAGGATAAGAGCAATAAACAAAAGTCCATTGTGTTTCTATATATTAGCAGTGAACATTTAGAAAATGAAATTTTAAGAAAACACAATACCGCTTACAATAGCATAAAAAAACAAACAAACCAGGGACGCGGGTGTGGCTCAGTGGATAGAGCCCCCGTTTACCATATGGGAGGCCCGGGTTCGCGTCCGGAGGCCTCCTTGTAAGGGCACGCCGGCCTGAGCAGTGCGGTGGGCTGATGCAGCAATCTCACGGCGGGAAGCGGGTGTGGCACAATGGATAGAGCACCCGTTTACCATATGAGAGGCCCCGGGTTCGATTCCCGGCACCTCCTTGTGAGGGCAGGCCGGCTCGCGCGGCACCGTGGGCTGATGCAGCAAGACCTCACGGCAAGGGGGAGATAAGCAGACACAGAGAAGACACGCAGCAAATGAACACAGCAGCACAAGCAGCAAGGGGGGGATAAATAAATAAAATAAATAAATCTTTAAAAAAAAAAACAAACATGAAATACTTAGAGATGAATTTTTAAAATCCATGTATAATACCTGTATAATGATAACTACAAAACACTACTGAGAAAAATTAGAGAAGACTTATATAAATGTGACCTTATACCTTGTTTATGGATTAGAAGACTCAATACTGTTATGTCAGTTCTTTACTACAAATTGATCTATAAATCAACTTAACCTAAATCCCACTAGGTTTTCTTGTATAAATACAAAAAATGTAGCATAGACAAAACAATCTTGGGGGGGGGGGAAAAACGATGTTGGAAGATTTAGACAGCCTGTCGTTTCAAGGCTAATGCAATTAAAATAAGAGATCAATGGAGGGAAATAGTGTCCAGATTAGACCCATCATTGATTTTTGACACACATACAAACGTAATTCAAAGGGACAACTGGGTGTCCATATGCAAAAACAAAAAACAAACCAACAAAATAAACTTTGGCTCTTATTTTTCACCATACAAAAAAAAATTAACTTAAAATGGATCATAAAACTAAATGTAAACATTAAAACTTCTAGAAGAAAAAATATGAGAAAATTTTGTAGTAAGTGAAGATTTCATGAACCATAAAAGGAAAACATTCATAAACTGGACTTGATCAAAACTAAAATTGTCTGCTTTTTAAAATACATTTAAGATAATGAAAAGCCAAGCTACAGACTGGGACCATGGGAGAAAGTATTTTCATAGATAGATAGATAGATAAGACTTGTATAAACTTATCCTAAAACCCTCTAATTCCATAATTCCATTTCTTTTCCTGGGATTAAAAACCTCTCTCGATGATTTATTTTCATGCATATCTTAAATATGTGTATGGTTATAAACATGATAATATATAATAATCAAGAGAGGTATTTGTGTGTGTGTGTGTATAAATACACACACATATATATTAATGACATATACTGATTAGATATGGCATGCATGTTAGGTCATATGCTACTTATACATTTTTTCTATGACATGACATATACATGTGAGTTATATCATTGATAAATGATAATATATCACTATTCAATTTTGCTTATATTGTTAAAGATTTCTGTGTTAACTTTTCCTGGAAGTTGGCCAAATTTATTGATATTTTCCTGTTGTTTTTCTGTTTTCTGTTTCATTATTTCTGCGCTTCATTATTTATAGTCTTCTTTTAAGAAAAGAATGCTCTTTCATTTGGAAGCTTAGATGACTGATTTGATGCTTTTTATTTTCAAGAGATTAAAAATTAGAATAATGGAAGTAGATGTGGCTTAAGCGGTTAAGCACTGCTTCCCACATGGGAGATCCCGGGTTTGATCCCCGGTGCCAAGTAAAATCAAAAGCAAACAACGGGGGGCAGATGTGGCTCAAATGGTTGGGCGTCTGTCTCCCATATGGAGGAACCTGGGTTCAATCCCTGGGACTTCCAGGTAAAATTTTAAAAAAAAGAAAAAATACAGAAGGCGCGCGGGCCGCCAGGCTCCGTGTGCAGGCCAAGCCCTCAGGCCCCGCCGAACCATTTAGCAAGATGATGATGTAACAGGATAGAGACGCAGGGGACAGCCAAGACGAGACGCGCTGAAAAACCAGGAACTGAGGTGGCACAGGTGGCAGAACACCTCTTTCCCACCATCGAAGTTTCCCAGGATCGAATCCCGGTGAAGACAGGAGGAGAAGAATGAGAAGAGAGGGCAGGAAGCAGACACAGAGAATTGCCCAGCGAATGGGCACAAAAACAGCAAAAATGGTGGGAGAGGGGAGGTTTAAAATGGATAAAAGTAAAATAAATAAATAAACTTTTAAAAAAACAAAAAGCAAACAACAGGCAAACAAATGAGAAAACCAACTCAGGGGACCTGATATGGCTCAGTGGTTGAGTGCCGGCTTCCCACATACAAGATCCCAGGTTCAATCCCCAGCCCTGGTACCTCAAAAAAAAAAATTAGAATAAGAGTTCTTTCATATTTGCTGTTACTGGTGCTCTAGATTCTTTTATCTAGATACACATTTTCAGCTAGTATCATTTCCCTTCAACCTGAAGAAGTTCCTTTAACTTTCTTTGTTGTGCTGGTATTCTGGTGAAAGAGTCTCTCAGCTTATGTTTGAAAATGGTTTAATTTCATATTTTTGAGGGATCGTTTTAGTGGGTGTAGAATTCTAGATTGACTTTTCTCCTTTCAATACTTTAAACAAATTCCATTCGTCTTGTTTATGATGAGAAGTCTGTAATCATTCTTTTCCTTTTTCCACTGTATATAATGTAATGCATGCTTTATAGATATTTTCCTTATCTCTGGCTAATAGAAATTTGGTTATAATTTGGCTTGGTATGGATTTTTGTGTTTATGTTTTGTGGGATTTCAAACTCAAATCCATTTTTGAGAATCTTCTATAAAAATATTTTTGTATATTCCTAATTAATTGAATAATTTTGGAAATTTTTAGAATTCTATTTAGAAACACTATTAGCCCCAGCAAACACAGTTTATTATTATTTTTCTAAGCAGGATGTCTTTTTTTTTTTTTTAAGAGTCATTTATGGGTTTTATATGTTAGTGCTTCAGTTGTGTCTTCAGTATGAAAGTATTCCCATTTTTCCCCGAAAATTACCTCTAAATTTTATGTAGTATTTCTAACTTTACCACTTAATTTTATGCAGTATTGACCTTAACTTTAAAATAAAATATAGTTTTTGGTTTGCATAATTTACTAACTCATGTCATTTTAATTTTCAAAACCAGGCACAAATAGCTATAATAAAATGTAAGTTTTTGAACTATATTTAGGGTGAAAGTCATGGTGTCATCACTTTGTTCACATACGTAAAGTGATCTTTCAATGATAATTTAGCTTAATTTCTAATACTGTATCTTGGCTTTTACTATTAACTGTTTTTGCTTTGAATTTAATATGCACTTAACAGAGGGAAACCTTAATGACAGATTCTTCATTATCTCATTTTCTTTTTCAGGCCTGATCAACCCCGAATAACCAAAGATGTAATTTGTTTTCATGCTGAAGATTTCTTAGAAGTAGTGCAACGAATGCAGTTGGATTTACATGAGCCTCCACTGTCTCAGGTATCTTTTAAATAATTATGTTTTACCTTTAGTTTAATTTTTCTTATGGAAAAGACTTACTTGTTTTCCTTGTTTGCTTTTTTAGTGTGTCCAGTGGGTTGATGATGCAAAACTTAATCAACTGAGGAGGGAAGGCATTCGCTATGCCAGGATTCAACTGTATGATAATGACATTTATTTTATTCCGAGGAATGTTGTGCATCAGTTTAAGACAGTTTCAGCTGTATGCAGTTTAGCATGGCATATTCGGCTCAAGTTATATCACTCAGAGGAGGACACTTCTCAGAATGCAGCTACTCATGGAACAGGCACGTTATCAGATCCCACTGTATCAGTTCTTGGACCTCACACTGACAATATGATTTGTGCTGTAAGCAGAACCTCTTTGGAGTCTCCTTTTTCAGACAAACTTCATTCTAAATATGAATTGCAGCAGAGAAAACATGAACCTGTTCCATCTGTAAGAATCAAGGAAGAAACCGTGAATGTTAATATTCCTGAAAAGACTAGAGCACCTAATAATACAGATGGCAAGAATATTAAAGCAAAATTGGATCATGTTCAATTTACAGAATTTAAGATTGATGTGGACTCTAAATTTGGAAATAGCAACAAAGATTTAAAGGAAGATTTGTGCCCTGGAAGTCATATAAATCTAGTTGATACAAGGCAACATAGTTCAGCACATTCAAATCAAGATAGTAAAGATGATATTTTGTGCTAAATTTGTACAGACCATTTAAAATTCTTTTTTTTTTTTAAAATAAATTTAATAATGTAATAAAGACTCATGAATTCTGAAGCAAGCCAAGGACTTGCTCCCATGTCTGTTACAAAATATAGTTTATGTAGCTTTGTAACATTCCTCAGTGCCTGTCCATAACTGTGAAGTATCAGAGCACTTAGGGCCAGATGCACTGTAAACATTGCAGGTTTAAACATAAAGGAGTCTTTTAAATCATTTGAGTTAAAAGTTTTAGAATAGAGCTGACATTAACATATATATATGTATATGTATATGTATATATATGTTATTTTGTAATATGAGCCAAAATTCTTTTTTGACAATTTAAGGCTTTTCCATAGAGCTTATTTATATCGATTTTTTTTTTTCTCATTTTAAATGTGTCAGCACTGTAGTGTAAATAGCTTTAAAAAAAATCTTTTTAGTGTGATTTATACTGAAATGTGAGCCAGTTAATAAAGGTTCATAATAAATATTTTTTTCTGTTGGGTCTGCAAAAAGACAACTGACAACTTAAATCATTTGTTTGATATGTTTCTCTCTCCTGGTACATCCATTTAGAGTGGTAATGGAGTACAAATGTATGTATTCATATCTAGTGAATATTTAAGTTCCCCACTCAGTGTAAGCATTTTTAGAAACCAAGATTCAATTATGAATGCGTGTGTGTGTGTATTTGTATGTGTATGAGAATGTTATATGTATATCATATTTTGCATACTTTCTTAAGTTGCTAAATAAGATGAATATGTGAATCTTCTTGGCTGTACTGCCTATATACATTTAATAGTATTTATATTCAGCATTAAGAAAACAGTTTAGGTATAGAAACAATTTTAGAAAGTTGGGAGAACAAAGTCTTTTAATGATATCTAACCCTTCTAACTAATGAAGTTGAGTGGCTAGATTACATAGCTCTAATATAAAGTTTTCTTTTTATTGTATGGAATGATTAAGAAGTGTTTCTTACAAACACTTGCACTGTATTTAATTATACCTAAGTAAAAATCTCTAGTTACAGAAAGTTTAATTGTGAGCAATTAAAATCAATCCTCTTACATTTTTATGACAGAATAGGGATAAAATATGGCAAATACAAAATTGTAAAATAAGGGCAATGGCTCAAACTGTCAATACAGGAATGTAATTGACAGACTATTTTGTAGTACTTCATCTTTCTCAGGATCCCAGTCTCTTACCTAGCAAATATATCAGAGAACTTCCTTTTCACAAGAAGCTCTAGAAAATGAAACTGAGGTAGGATACAGGATTGCCAATATCTACCTAAAGATAAGGAGTAAAACAATGGATTTCAGCACAATTTCAGACTGCTTCCATCTGTGGAATTAAAAGTCAAATGTCTTTGATGTAAGAAAATCTGCTCTTTGCAAATCTATTTTATTTGTTTGTCTGAACTGCAACAACGATGTCCGTTCTGGCCCCAGATTAAAAAGAGGGTGGGCAAATATTGTAGAAAATCTTGATGCCTTGTAGGAAATCAGTATATTTGCAACATAGTAAGTCTCATGGGGTAAGGAATGTATAAATCATGATAATGTAAATAGGGTTTTATTTTGTTTTATATGTGGCTGTTTTATCCTGCTCCCCACCTCTTTAATTTTCTAGCTTGATTTATGGATTTGCACCTACTGTTTTGTGAGACAAAAGCTTATAATAAGCCAGTATTAAGAAATAAGAGAATGTGGTTAAGATGTTTTGTTTTTTTTTTTTTCTTTTTTATTTGAAGGATGATCTGTTTAACAAGGTTTGTTTTTATTTCCAGTATTTCAGTAGCGTGCGTGTGTGTGTGTGTGTGTGTGTGTGTGTGTGTGTGTATGCATGTGGCCATACAGTAATGCCATGACTTTAGGCAACGCCTCCAAAATATATGAGCCTTAAACTTTTAACTTAAAGAAAAGCATATCTGAAACAACCATAGCGGTTGCTTCTAGGTATAGTTGCCTATATAATTATCTGTAGTCAAACTTCTCCATAATTTTGAAATTTTTGTTGTTTTGTAAAACACATCTCAGTGAAGGTGAAGTAGAAATCAGTGGACTTAGATTTCAAGACACAGCCTTGTTATCATCTTGAATAATTATTAAATGATAAACAGACCTTAAAAAAAAAAAAGAAATGAAGGTACCTCAGTGGTGTCTGCTACAGTCCTTTTTTTTTTTTTAAATTACTTTTGTTCATATCCTTTTGGCTATTCAAGGTAATATATATTCCATACTCAGTTTAACTGGCTAGCTAGCAAAAGAATTAAGCATTTGTGATATTTAGTTAAAAACTTTACTAAAGCCATATTCATTATCTTCCTTGTCAGTAAGGCTATTGACCTTAAATATTAGGTTGATATGACACAGACTGTGTGTATGCATGTATATGTGCATTTCTCTGTGTGTAAGTTTGTTTTTTGGAAATACTATCTTTGTTTCCACATATATTGATTTTTAATCCATTCTATAACTTGGTGGGGCTAGGAGGTAGGTCATGGAGTTATAGGAAAGATTTTATTTCTTGGGTTATTGAGTCTTCAAGGTATTTCATTAATGTTCCTGAGTGTAATACAGTTTTTTCCCCAATAGTGATGGCAGGTAAGATCATTTTTGTAAATAATAAATTAGCATTGTTTTTAGTAAATTTACGTTCAGTTATCCTTTGGACAAGTTCATCATCATGTAAAGCAAGTATCTCAAAATTCATTTTGCATTTAGCAAAGGTGCAAGATTTTTTTTTTTTGGAGTTTGAAAGGAATTTTCCTTGTCTTCCACCTTTCAATAAATACTAAAATTGATGACTGTAATCTTTTTACCTTTGTTATGTAGTTATTTCCTTGTATTTACCTTTTGTTCTAAATCTTGGCATCTTTAAAAGTTCTTGGTTTTCTGTCTTCAGCAGAAACCATAAGATCTTGCAAATTATTCCCATCTGAAGATCTTTTTTCCTCTTAAAAACTAATGATTAAAAGTTGACTTAAGCCAACAGAGGGGAAGAATATTGAGGATTATCTTAAACAAGGTTGCTGAACTAGTTAGGAGAGATGAGTGTTCGAATAGTATGGTAAAAAATCACTTTCCCTCTTCCCCCTAGACAAGCCTATTTCTGCCCCAGGAGGTAAGGACAAAATTGCCATTCTTTTCAAAATACTTTTAGGCTGCTAAAAAGTGAGTCGGTATGTCTTGGTTTTCAGAGTAGTAGAATAGCTCTTAATCTTTCTTCCACCTGATGCAATTACTTTATATGTAAACAAAATTTTATGAGTTTTATGTAATGCATCTTCTATGTCATGAGGGTTATATTTGGTATGTTTGGCACTAAGTACACTGCAGATAAGATAATAAAGAGGACAACTCCAGGAAGCAGTAAATCACTTTGGCTTCTCTACCCTGGCATTTCTGTTCAGATTTTCCTGTAACCCCTTGCATAATACAGATGGAAATAACTGCTTTTTAAAATGTTAGGCACAAATTGGCTCAAAGCAGAGATGTCTTTCCTTTATATGCTTACACTTTCTATATGACATCTCTACTGGGAGAGCTGGGAAAGGAAGGGAAAACATTTTGCATTTCTGGTTATCTTTTCTTCTAACTCTTAGTGGACTTCAAGCCACTCGGAATGTGAATGAGCTGAGAAAAAAATAAGGTCAAGTAGAATTTATGTAAACTAGAAATTTAAAAATAAAATTACTACTTGTATATTCATTATTATAATTTTCCTACCAAGAACTACACTGTTAAAATATGACACTTCTGGATCCTTCTACACATTTTGAAATTTAGAATTTATAGAGCTATATATATATTTTGCAGTCATTTTAATTTTAGTAAAATAGATTATTTCATATTACATATAGAACAAATCCATCTACTCACCAATGATAGAATTTTAGAAATACTTTCTATTAAAAAGTTTGGTATTTGATTGGGAATGAATCCATTATGACATTGTTTCTATAGGTACAATTTTCCCATTCCTACCCCTATTATTATTTAGAAATTTAAAAAATACAGAAAAGTACAAAAAATAAGATACCACAGTCCAGAATTAACCAGTATCATGATATATTTACTTGCAGTATTTTTGTTTTTCAGAGAAATGGATATTTATATATAAAGCGGCAGTCTCCTTTTACGAATCTACAACCCATTTCCCACATTCATTCCCTTCTCTCTCCCACTCTTCACAGGCAACCACTCTCAAGAGTTTGGTCTGTATCCTTCCAATCCTTTTCGGAAACATTTCCATACAATGGGCATCCATTATGAATGTAAACTACTGAATTTTGTGAGGGAAGTCTTTATTCAAATTTACAAAAATGTCATTGTACTATATGCATCATTGTGCAACTTTCCCCACATGATTTTTGACATCTTTCTATATTTAAACATATTTTGTTTGTTGCATTTTACAGAAATAGTATTCCATCTCAAGAATTTTCCATTTCATTCCTGGTAGGCATTTAAGTTCTTTCTAATTTTTGACTGCAACAAATAATGCCACAGTAAATATCCTCCTGGCACATATTTCCTGAGTATATATACTTAAGAGTAGAATTGCTAGATATTTTTGGATTTGTTTTAAGGAATGCTCACCTATTCTCAAGGTCATTTAATTATATAACTTTTTCATATTCCTGTTTTTAATCCCTTTGAATTTTACTTTTGTATATGGTTTATGTATCTCCAGGACAACAAATTACTTCCAAACTATTTTTAAAATAGTCCCATTATTTCATTTCCTGATATCATTTTTGTCATATTCCAAATTCCAATAAATGCAAAAGTCTGTTTCTGAGTTCATTTCTGCTGCTCCAATACCACAAGAGTTAATTTGTAGATGATATCTAGATTTGTCTCTTGCTTTCCAACAGTTTTTGTAACATTTGTTAGGCTCTCCAGATCTATGCTGATAGCAATGATGATACTAGACATCTGTTTCTTGTTCCCAATTTTAGTGAAAATGCTTCTAAAGGTTCACCATTACCTTTGCGATTTGCTATAGGTTTTTTTGTTGATCACAGGATTTTTATTATATGAATGTCCTCTTCAGTATGTAATCTCTGGTGTCCCATAAGGTTTTAGCTTGTTTTCCTCATTCATGGTTCTCTGCTTCAGAATAATTATTTCTGATATGCTATGAGATGTAAATTCCCAATGGAAATTTTCAAGGTATTCATAGGGTTTTTAATGAGTATGAATTTTTTGGTGTCTAATGTGGTGTGACTTCTGGCTGAAAGCTTTCCCACATTCACTATACTGATAAAGCTTCTTACCTGTGTGTATTCTCAAATGTAGAGCAAGAGTTGAAAACTGAGAGAAGGCTTCTCCACATTCATTACAACCATAGGGATTCTCACCTGTATGGCTTCTCACATGCACAGTAAGAAATGAATTTTGAGAGAAGGCTTTTCCATATACATTGGTGCATTCATAAGGTTTATCACCTGAATGAATTCTCACATGTACAATAAATGATGTTCCTTGAGAGAAGGCTTTTCCACATTCATTACATTCATAGAGTTTCTCTCCAGAGTGAAGGTGTTGATGTTTTATGAGGTACTTCTGGCCAAAAACTGCCACATTCACTACATTTAAAGGGTTTCTCTCCAATATGAATTTTCTCATGCTGAGTAAGGTTTGATTTACCACTGAAGGTTTTCCCACACTTCTTACATACAAAGGGCTTCTCTCCTGTGTGAGTTCTCTGGTGTCTGATGAGGTTTTACTTCTGAATGAAAGCTTTCTCACAATCCTTACACTCAAATAGTTTCTCACCAGTGTGAATCTTCTGATAGGTAAGGAAGTTTCCCTTCTGGCTGAAGGCTTTTCCACATTCATTACATTCAGAAGGTTTCTCTCTAGTATGAAAATGTTCATGCTCAGATTAGATTTGTGGCTGAAGAATTTCCCACATACCTTACACACAGGGGTTTCCCCCACTGTAAATTCTCTGTTGACTGAGGTTGGACATTTGAATGGAAGCCTTCCCACATTCACAAGATTTCTCTCCAGTATGAATTTTTTGATGAACGAAGATTTACTTTTGGCTGAAAGTTTCTCCACATTTCCTACATTTTAAAGTTTTCCCCCTGTATTACCTTTCAAATGTAGAGTAAGAAATGATATTCGAGAGAAAAATTTATCATATTCATTACATTCAAAGGCTTCTCTCCAGCTAAATTTTCTGATTCTCAGTGAAGTTTTGTTACATTCCCTGGTTTCTCTTGAATATGAATTTTCTTCTGCTCACTGAGATTTGTCATCTCACTAAAGGCATTTCAGTATTCCTTAGAAGCACAGGGTTTCTCTCTGGTATAACTTCTACATTTAATGAAATATGATGTGTGAATGAAAGAAGTTTCCTGAAATTCAGTAAATTCAAAAGGTTTCTTCCCAGTATGAATGTGCTAGTATCAGTGGGGTTCAAAATTTTTTAACAGAGGGCATTTCCACACTGATGTACATTTTACAGGGGGTTATTACCACAGGGGGTAAGCAGTGGCAGAAGGATTTAACTAATTAAATTGATTATTCTTTTCCACACAGCTTCCCTCATGATGAAATACATCTAAATTTTATTTCAAATTTTTTCTAGGTGACTTCAAATAGGTGTTCCCTTAAAAAAAAGTTCTGAGGTCAGAGGAAGTATTTTTCCATTTCTCCTACCTTCATTGCCTTTTTCCTCAGTTGGAGATGGATGCAACTTGCTTGCCAAGTCTTGCTGCCTCTCTCTCTGCTCACTATCTTCTTAGGCTTCTTCTGGACACACTTTCTTTCCCCTTCTTTCTCCACCATCCAGGGCTTGTCTTCTTGATTCAATGGAGCATCACATACAGCTTCTTCACTTTATAACTTGCTATTGGGAAATGACACAGCACTGGAATGTTAATACTGGGGACAAAGTACCATCCTAGAACTCAGGCTGAGCCTGACCTGAAGACTAGGAAGGTCCAGTTTCCAAGGATGCACAAGGAAGCAGCTCCATTGGCCAATTCCACTTGTAGGAATCTAGTTTAGAAATACTCCTAGTTTTGCACCACGTGGGTAGAACTGACCCGTGGAAAAAGACCAAAATGTCCACTTGGTGCCTATACACCTATACTTTTAAAATGTTAAATCTTTATGCTTTCCTATAAAGTTCCCTGCTGTTGTACAACTGAAGATTGTAAGGTGTGCAGGGTCAGAGGCAAGTCAGTATAGTTAGCAAATACTTTGTGTAATACTGTTAAAAAACTTATTTGGCTAGTTTGGACTGTGCCCTTCCCCCATGAAAAACCTTGAGATTTTTTTGTTTGTTTTCTTTCTTTAAAGAAAACATTTCTTAAGTTTTTGCTCATGCTCTTGTTCTATCTTCCCTCTTGACAAAGTTCTTGAAAATAATGTTTCTGGCTTCACTTGCACCTCTCCCAAATTATTTCTCATCACTATAAGTTCACTTTTTAAAATATTTTAATCAATTTTATTGACACATATTAATAAAGCATATAATTCATGCAAAGTGTACAATAAATAGTATTTGGTATAATCACATAGTTGTGCATTCATCACTTCAATCATTATTAGAGCATTTTCATTATTTCAATAATAACAAAAAACAGACAAACAAGAAAATTCTTTACCTCTCAAACTCTCTTTCCCCTGCTGTACATAGCTGCTATTTCTGGCTATTCTTGCACTATTATTTATTTATTTATTTAGCAGTTTATTAGATATATTCACATACCATATGATCTACCCAAAGTATATAATCATTTGCTTTTTGTATAATCACAATGTTTTGCATTCATCACCACAAAAATTTTAGAACCATTTCATTATTTCAGAGAAAAACTCCACAACACTTAGCATGCCTTCCCCAGTCCTACATAACCACTAATCTAATTTCATCTTTATAAATTGATTTATATTTAAATTTTATATAAATGGAATCATACAAGATGTTACACAGTATATTTAGTTCATAGTAGCATAATCATATAGTATTTGTCTTTTTGTGCCTGGCTTGCTTCACTCAACATAATGTCCTCCACGTTCGTTCATGTGTCATATGCTTTAGGCATTCATTTCTTCTTACAGCCACATAATATTCCATCATGTGAATACACCACAATTTGTTTATCCATTCATCGGTTGATGGACACCTGGGCTGTTTCCAACTTTTGGCAGTCGTAAATAATGGTGCTATGAACATCGATGTGCAGGTGTCTGTATGTGTCACTGCTCTCAGTTCTGGGTATATACCCAGTAGTAGTCTTGCAGGTGTTAGGCTCCAAAGCAGGGCCTTTATGGATAACCAGAGGTGGCAAGAAGAAAACTTCAACACAAGAGTTAGGCAGAACTTACATTTATTGTGTCTGCAGAGACAAAGAGCCAAGGTCAGCCTAAAGTGAGTCAGACCTGACTCCCTGAGCTGTGGTTTCACTCTTGCTTAAATGCGTAAGTTTCTATTTAGCATCTGCTATGATTATGCATTAGCTTTTGTGCATATGGATGAACAGACATAGCTGATTATATAATTGTATGATTAATATGTTTGACATATGCTTACACATACATGATCAGGAAAAGGGTGGATAAGCTCCGCCCAGGGTGGGATTTTACTATGATAATTAAGTTCAGGACAACTAGGAGTTTCTTCTGCGCAGGTCCGAGGAACTGATGGAAACTGGTTTTCATACTTTGCTGCTCTAGCAGGATGTTTTTTATTTATTTATTTATCCCCCCCCCCACCCTTGCCGCTTGTGCTCACTGTCTGCTCTATGTGTCCATTTACTGCGTTTTTCTGTGTCTGTCTGTCTCCCTCTGTTGCATCATCTTGCTGCACTAGTTCTCTGTGGGCCGCCAGCTTTCTGCGGGCACAGGCCAGCTTGCCTTCACCAGGAGGTCGTGGGAATCGAACCTGGGGCCTCCCATATGGTAGACAGGAGCCCAATAGCTTGAGCCACATCCGCTCCCTTCTAGCAGGATGTTCTTAACCGCAAGTTTAGGTACCTGGCACCATATCGGGGTTGTATCTCGTTGTCATCTGATTTACATCTGATTTTGTCCCTCTGTATCTTAGCAACGGGTAAAGAGAAGGAACAAACAATAAGGCAGTTCCAGGTTTCCTGTACTTTCTAAACTGAAGCTTATGGCATCTTACTTTACATCCATCACAGGGTGTGATGATTAGGCTAATGTGTCAACTCAGCCAGGTAATTGTGCCCAGTTGTTTGGTCAAACAAGCACTGGGCTAATTATAAGACAAGGACATTTATGGACTTTAATCATTAGCTACTTGATTGCATAGATTGCATCTACAATCAACCAAGGAGATTGCTGTCAGCAATGAGTGACATTTTTCCCAATCAGCTGAATGCCTTAAAAGGGGAAGTGATTTCAGCATTCAGAGAGAATTTTCCAGCTGGGCTTCGGGCAGCCAGTTTCCTGGGAACTCATCAAGGACCCTCATTGGAGACCCTCGTTTGCAGCCTGCTAGTTACAAACATTTTATTGTGCTTTCACCTTTTGTATACATTTCCAGAGATCAACACACATCCTTTTTGCCAATTCTGCACAAGTTAACTCTCAGCTTTCCATTCCCTATCTTCATTCTGTTTTCTGGTGATCCATATTCAAGTTACTAACTCCATGAGATTACACAATATATTTAGTTCATAGTAGCACAATCATATAGTATTTGTCCATTTGTGTCTGGCTTGGTTCACTCATCATAATGTCCTCCAGCTTCATCCATGTTGTCATATGCTTTACAGCTTCATTTTTTCTTACAGCTGCATAATATTCCATTGTGTGTATACATCACAGCTTGTTTATCCATTCAGCTGATGGATACCTGGGTTGTTTCCATCTTCTGGCAATTGTGAATAATGTCTATGAACATTGGTGTGCAGATGTCTGTTCGTGTCACTGCCCTCAGTTCTTCTGGGTATATACCCAGTAGTGTTATTTCCGGGTCACATGGCAAGTCTATATTCAACTTCAGGAACTGCCTAACAGTCCTCCACAGTT
>JAQZBX010021457.1:16160-32360 GCA_029593785.1 Cabassous unicinctus
TTTTTTTTTTTTTTTTTTTTTTGCCATTTGTATTTCTTCTTTGGACAAATGTGTATTCACTTCTTTTGCCCACTTTTTAATTGGGTCATTTGTCTTTTTATTGTTGTGTTGTAGCATCTCTTTATATATCATGGATATTAAAGCCTTATCAGATATGTGATTTCCAAATATTTTCTCCCATTGAGTTAGCTGCCTTTTCACCCTTTGACAAATTCCTTTGAGTTGCAAAAGTGTTTAATTCTGAGCTGGTCCAATTTATCTATTTTTTTCTTTTGTGGCTTGTGCTTTGGGTGGAAGATCCAAGAAACCACCACCTACCACAAGGTTCTCAAGACGTTTCCCTACATTTTCTTCTAGTAGCTTTATGGTCCTGGCTTTTATATTTAGGTCTTTGATCCACTTTGAGTTGATTCTTGTATAGGGAGTGAGAGAGGGGTCTTCTTTCATTCTTTTGGTTATGGATATCCAGTTTTCCCAGCACCATTTATTGAAGAGACTGTTTTGTCCCATCAACATGGACTTGGTAGGTTTGTCCAAAACCAGATGGCCGTAGATATGAGGGTTTATTTCTGGACTCTTCAATTCTATTCCACTAATAGATGTGTCTGTCTTTATGCCAATACCATGTTATTTTGAACACTGTAGCTTTGTAATATGTTTCAAGGTCAGGCAGTGAAATTCCTCCCATTTTGCTCTTCTTTTTTAAAATGCTTTTGATTATTCGGGTGACTTTCCCTGCCAAATGGATTTGGTAATTGCATTTTCTATTTCTCTAAGGTAGGCTGTTGGAATTTTGATTAGTATTGCATTGAATCTATAAATCAGTGTGGGTAAGATTGACATCTTCATGATATTTAGTCTTCACGCCATAAAGTATAAGGATATCAATAATACTTTCAGCTCAAACTGATATTTACTGTGTAAACACTACCAATCAAGATTAAAAGAAACCTCTTTGGTAGTTTGTGGTTTGCTTCTTAATATACTGATTAAAGGACCCTGATAAATTTCTTCTCAATAAAGAGAAGTAAGTTATTTTCTTGATGACTTGAGTGCATAGTGATATGCCTGTCATATCTGAAAGTGGTCTTTTGGTTTCGTCTCCTTTTCCAGTTACTTCTATCAGCAGGCAAGATCAGTTCCTATTTGCTGCACTGTGAAAAAGCAAAATGGAAACCAGATGATCAAATTTGTATGGATAAGAGCTTTAAAATTTACAGTAAGCTTTAGCTCAAGGATGACTCTCTCCTTTTTGTAGCTTTGTGAAGTAATTTTCTTGGTGGTTTGAAGCTCTCCATTGATGGATTTATATTCACATTTTATATGGCTGGCTGAAGCTGCCATATCTGGCATCTGTTTTCATGAAATGTTACTGAACAAGTCACAAATCCTTTAAACATCAATTTTCTACTTTTCATATTTTCTGATCTTATAAAAAGTTATTTTGTTCATAAGTTATTTTTACTATGAATTTTTTTTATAACAGATGTATTGCCTAAATCAGATTGAGTTACTTATCCATGCTGACCTGGAAAAAAATATTGGCTTTACCAAAAGCCATTGATGTTTGAATTTCTTTCTTGAGACAGAGTGTGTTAATTATTTTTATAAATCTCATCAATAAATATCATTATAGTATAAACAAAGTGTCCTGTAATTAAAAACAAGCCTTCAAAGGTATTTTTCTGTAACAATAATTGTTTATATGTTTGATTTCATTTGTTCCCAAGGAACACATCAGTAATAACTTGTGCTGCTTCAAGTGTTTATTTAGTTTGGCAGTATATCAAGTGAGGCAAGGATGATTCTATTTTCTGGAAACCATTCAGATGCTATTACTATTGATTGATCCTTATATATAAGCAGGTTGATTATTGTGTTGCCATATATATATAATTCTTACCCATTTCTCTCTCCCTTTCTTGTTGTTAGAACTATATCTGGGATGAAGAAACCTATTTCACCATTTCTCTTAGCAAACTCATATAGAATTTCTGCTTTTCCTTGTTTTATGGCCAACTTAGGGGTCAGAAGACTATAGCCAAAAGACTATATATAGCTCATCACCTGTGTTTCTAGGGCCTGCAAAAACCTGTTTTTATTTATTTTATTTTTCTAGTAGGGAAATTGTGGGTTTACAGAGCAATCATGCATAAAGTACAGGATTCCCATATACCACCCTATTATTAACACCTTGCATTGGTATGGTATGTTTGTTACAATTGATAAAAACACATTTTTATCATTGTCCTATTAACTATATAGTACATGGTTTAACTTTGGGTTTACTGTTTGTAGTGCAGTTCCATGGATTTTTAATTTAATTTTTATTCTATTACTATATATACAACTTATCATTCCCCCTTTTAACCACATTCTGATATGTATTTCACTGCTGCAGGTACTCAACATCCTACTGATGTGGCCCGATCAAAGTCCTAATCATAATTTAATCAATTAAAAATGATAACTCTGACAGACCAGTTTACAAACATAATCCAATAACTGTTTTTGGAATTCATAAACAATGCCAAACTGCTACACCATCCTATTTTTTTTTTTTTAAGATTTATTTTTATTTATTTATGTATTCACCCCTCCTTGCTGCTTGTGCTTGCTGTCTGCTTTCTCTGTCCATTTGCTGCATGTTTCCTCTCAGTGTTTGCTTGATCCCCTTTGTTGCGTCTAATGTTGCTGCACCAGCTCTCTGCGGGCGCGGGCCAGCTTGCCCTCACCAGGGGGCCCTGGGAACTGAACCCAGGGCCTCCCGTATGGTAGACGGGAGTCAACCACTTGAGCCACATCTGCTTCCCCCCATCCTATTATTTTGTTTTTGTTGTTGATAAACCATACAATTTATCTAAAGTGTACAATCAATGGCACTTGGTATAATCATAGAGTTGTGCCTTCACTACTTCAATATTAGAACATTTTTGTTACTTCAAAAAAAGGGAAAAAACAACAAAAAACAAAACACTATCATATCTATATATTAGTGCTAATAATTACAAATCCTATGATGTGCCCTCACCATTTCTATTCATCTCCAGACATTTACAACTTTTTACCAAATCTGCAAAGATTAAACCTCAGCTTTCCATTCTGTACCCTCATTCTATTCTCTGGTGACTTATATTCTAGCTATTAACTCCATGAATTTGCTCATTATATTTAGTTCATAATAGCAAAATCATACAGCATTTATCCTTTTGTGTCTGGCTTGCCTTACTCAACATAATGTCCTCCAGGTTCATCCATGTTGTCATATGCTTCACAACTTCATTTCTTCTTACACCTACATAATATTCCATCATTTGTATATACCACAATTTGTTTATCCATTCATCAGTTGGTGGACACCTGGTTTATTTCTATCTTTTAGCAATTGTGAATAATGTTGCTATGAACATTGGTGTGCATATATCTGTTCGTGTCACTGCTCTCAGTTCTTCTGGTTATATACCTAGTAATGATATTGCCGGGTCACATGGCAGATCTATATCCAACTTCCTTAGGAACTGCCAAACAATCCTCCACAGTGTTTGTACCATTTAACATTCCCACCAACAGTGAATAAGCATTCTTATCTCTCCACATCTTCTCCAACACTTCTATATGTCATGGATATTAGACCCTTGTTGTATGTGTGATTTCCAAATATTTTCTCCAACTGAGTAATCTGCCTTATAACCCTCTTCATAAAGTCCTTGAGGTACAGAAGTGTTTAATTTTGAGGAGTCCCATTTATCTATTTTTTTCTTTTGTTGCTTGTGTTTTGGGTATAAGGTATAAGAGGTCTTGTAGATGTTTCCCTACATTATCTTCTAGGAGTTTTATGGTCCTGGCTTTTATACTTAGGTCTTTGATGCATGTTGAGTTGATTCTTATATAGGGAATGAGATAAGGGTCCTCTTTCTTTCTTTTGGTTATAGATAACCAATTCTCCCAGCACCATTTATTGAAGAAACTGTTCTGTCCCAGAAAAGTGGACTTGGTAGGTGTTTTACTTTGCCAAAGGGCTGCTGATACAAAGTACTAGAAATCTGTTGGCTTTTTAAAAGGGGATTTATTTGGGGTAAAAGCTTACAGTTCCAAGGCAATGAAACTCCAAACTGAGGCACCATCAGAGATTCTTTCTCACCAAAGTCAGCTACTGTTGATCCTGGCGTGTTGCCACATGGTGAAGCAAGGTGGCCTCTAATCTCTACTCAGTGCTCAGCCTTCGCCTCCCACATCACCCTTTCCTCTTTCGCTGCTCTGTAAGCCCAGGCTCTTGGGGCTTTGTGTAGTCGTCTCTCTCCTGGCATAGAGTTTGTTTCTTTCCAGGCCTCCTGTATCAGTCTGGTCCATGCTCTTCCCAAGATCAGCTGTAAGCTATCAGGCAAATGGCTCATTTCTCCTCAGGGCCTCAGCTGTTTGAGCCTCTCCTTTCTGTCACATGGCAGGATAAAAAAAGGCAGAGCTCTCTCTTCCTGTGTCTGTCTATGTGAGTCCCTATATATCAGACCCAGCAAGGTGACAGGGACTCAACCTGAGTCAGGCCTATTGACATAGTTCATAAAAAGCCCTTCAGCATTCTTAACAGGTAATCTAATCAAAGGCCCCTCAAGTGAATTTGATGCAATCAATGGGTATCACACCCAGAGGAATAGACTAGTTTACAAACATAATCTTTCTCTTTTTGCGATTCATAAAATAATCTCAAACTGCCATAGCAGGCTTGTCAAAAATCAACTGACCATAGAGGTGAGGATCTATTTCTAAACTCTCAGTTCTATTCCGTTGATCAATGTGTCTATCTTTATGCCAATACGATGTTGTTTTGACCACTGTAGCTTTATAATACACTTCAACGTCTGGAAGCATGAGTCTTCAGACTTTACTCTTTCTTTTTTAGGATTATTGTGGTTATTTGGGGCCCCTTACCCTTCCAAATAAACTTGGTAATTGACTTTTCTATTTTTGTAAAGTAGAGTGTTGGAAATTTGATTAGTATTGCATTGAATCTATAAATCAGTTTGGGTAGAATTGGCATCTTCATGATGTTTAGTCTTCCAGTCCATGAACACATAATGTCCTTCCATTTGTTTAGGTCTTCTTTGATTTTTCCTTTAGCAGTGTTTTGTAGTTTTCTGAATACAGATCCTTTACATTCTGTTAAATTCCTAGATATTTGAGTCTTTTTGTTGCTATTGTAAATGGGGTGTTTTGTTTTTTTTTGTTTTTTTTTTCTTGATTTCCTCCTCAGCTTGCACATTACTAATGGATAGAAATTCTACTGATTTTTGCATGTTGAACTTATATCCTGCTACTTTCCTGGACTTATTACCTCAAGTAACTTTTCTGTAGACATTTCAGAATTTTGTAAATATAGGATCATGTCATCTACAAATAGTGAAAGTTTTACTTTTTCTTTTGCCATTTGGATGCCTTTTATTTCTTTTTCTTGCCTAGCTGCTCTAGCTAGAACTTCTAGCAAAATGTTGAATAACAGTGGTGACAGTGGGCATCCTTGTCTTGTTCCTGATGTAGGAAGGAAAGCTTTCAACCTCTCCCCATTGAGTATGATGTTGGCTGTGAGATTTTCAAATATGCCCATTATTATGCTGAGGAACTTTCCTTCTACACCTATCTTTTGACGTGTTTTTGTCAAGAAAGAATACTGGGTTTTGTCAAATGCCTTTTCTGCATCCATTGAGATGACCATGTGGTTTTTTTCCTTCAATTTGTTAATGCGGTGTATTACATTAATTGATTTATTATGTTGAACTACCCTTGCATACTAGGAATAAAACCCACTTGATCCTGGTGTATAACTCTTAAATGTGCTGTTAGATACACTTTGCAAGTATTTAGTTGAGAAGTTTGGCATTTATGTTCATTAGAGAGATTGGTCTGTAATTTTCTTTTCTTGTATCTTTATCTGGCTTTGGTATTAGGGTGATGTTGGCTTCATGGAATGTGTTGGGTAATTTTCCCTCCTTTTCAATTTTTTGGAAGAGTTTAAACAGGATTGGTATTAATTCTTCTCAAAATTTTTGGTAGAATTCACCTGTGACATCATCTGGCCTTGGACTTTTCTTTGTTGGAAAATTTTTGATGACCCATTTAATCTTTGTACACATGATTGGTTTGTTGAGTTCCTGTATTTCTTGTAGAGTCAATGTAGGTTGTTTGTGCATTTCTAGGAATTTGTACATTTCATCTATGTTGTCTATTTTGTTTCTCATAGTATCCTCTTATGATCCTTTTTATTTCTGTGGAGTCAGACATTATGTCCCCCTTTCATTCCAGATTTTATTTATTTACATATTTTCTCTTTTTTTGTTATTCTAGCTAAAGGTTTGTCAATTTTATTGATCTCAAGAACCAGCTTTTGGTTTTATTGATTTTCTCTATTGCTTTTTGTTCTCAATTTCACTTATTTCTGCTCTAACCTTCCTCCCTCCCTTCCCTTCATTATTGGTTTGCTGTTCTTTTTCTAGTTTTTTTTTTTTTCTAGTTTCTCCAGGTGTTCAGTTAGGTCTTTGATTTCAGCTCTTTCTTCTTTTTTAATATATGCATTTAGGGTTATACATTTCCATGTCAGCATTGCCTTTGCTGTTTCCCATAAGTTTTGATAATTTATGTTCTTGTTTTCATTCATCTCAAGATATTTACTAATTTCTTTTGCAATTTCTTCTTTGACCCACTGATTTTTTAGGAGTGTGTTGTTTAGCCTCCATATATTCACAAATTTTCCCTTTACCCGCCTTTTATTGGTTTCCAGCTTTATTCCATTATGCTCAGAGGAGGTGCTTTATATAACTTCAGTCTTCTTAAACGTATTGAGAGCTGTTTTGTGGTCCAACATGTGGTCTATCCTAGAGAAAGAACCATAAGCACTTGAGAAGAATGTATAACCTGACGATTTGGGGTGCAATGTTCTGTACATGCCTGTCGGGTCCAATTTGTTTATCATATTGTTCAATTTCTTTGTTTCCTTGTTGGTCTTTTTTCTAGTTGTTCTATCTGTTGATGTGAGAGTGGCATGTTGAAGTCTCCAATGATTATTATAGAGACGTCTATTTCTCCTTTTCATTTTGCCAGAGTTTGCCTCATATATTTTGGGGCACCATAAGTGCATAGATATTTATGACTATTACTCTTTCCTGATGTATTGTCCTTTTTATAGAAATATAATGGCCTTCTGCATCTCTTATAACTTTTTTGCATTTAAAGTCTGTTTTGTTTAATACCAGTATAGCTACCCCTGCTCTTTTTTTGGTAACTATTTCCATGAAATATCTTTTTCCAGCCTTTCACTTTCAGTCTGTTTGCATTCTTGGGTCTAAGGTGAATCTCCTACGGACAGAATTTGGATGGCTCACATTTTCTTATCCATTCTGTCAGCCTGTGTCTTTTGTTTGGGGAGTTTAATACATTAACATTCAATGTTTTTACTGTAAAGGCATTACTTACTTCAACCATTGTATCCTTTGGCTTTCATACTCTATATATCTTATTTTTGTCCATCTTTCTACCCTTTTCATTAACCTTTCTGATAGTCTTTACTTCTACACTTTCCTCCAAGCCTCTCTCTCTGATGTTTTCTGGCTGCAGAACTCCCTTTACTATTTCCTGCAGAGGTGGATTCTCATTTATGAACACTCATAGTTTCTGTTTATCTGTAAATATTCAAAACCTCACCATCATATTTGAAGGACAGTTTTGCTGGATAAAGAAATCTTGGATGGCAGATTTTATCTTTCAGGACCTTAATTATATCATAGCAATGCCTTCTCACCTCCATGGTTTCTGAAGTGATATCCACACTAAGTCTTATTGGATGCCCGTTGTATGTGATGTTTTGCTTCTCCCTTGCTGCTTTCGGAATTTTCTCTCTACCATTGGCATTTTGCATACTGTTTGTCTTTTTTTTTATTTTATTTTAAAGATTTATTTATATATTTCTCTCCCCCCCACCCCCATTGTCTGCTTTCTGTGTCCATTCACTGTGTGTTCTTCTGTGTCTGCTTGTCTTCTCTTTAGGCAGCACTGGGAACCAATCCTGGGACCTTCTGGAGTGGGAAAGAGGCACTCAATCTCTTGCGCCACCTCAGCTCCCTGGTTTGCTGTGTCTCTTAATGTCTCTCCTCTGTGTGTCTTTTTGTTGCGTCATCTTGCTGCACCAGCACTCCTGTGTGGGCCAGCACTCCTGCATGGGCAGGCACTCTTTGTGAGCCAGCTCGCTGTGCGGGCCAGCTTGTCTTCACCAGGAGGACCCAGGAATTGAACTCTGGACCTCCTATATGGTAGGCAGTAGCCCAATCACTTGAGCTACATCCGCTTCCTTATATTATGTGTCTTGGGGTAGGTCTATGTGGCTTTATTCTATTGGAGCACACTGTGCTTCCTGGACACGTATATTCATGTCTTTCATGAGAGTTGGGAAAGTTTTGGCCATTATTTGTTCAAATACTCTTTCTGTCCCTTTTCCCTTCTCTTCTCCTTCTGGAACTCCCGTAAAACGTATTTTGGTGTGCTTCATGCTATCGTTCAAATTCCTGAGCCCCTACTTAATTTTTTCCATTCTTTTCTCCCTTTGTTCTGTTTTCAATTTCAGCTCTTCTGTCCTCTACAGTGCTGATTCTTTCTTCCATGATTTCAAATCTGTTATTGTATGCCTCTATTGTATTTTTAATCTCATTTATTGTCTTTCATTTCCATAAGTTGTTCTTTTTCTATCCAAGGTTTCAAAATCTTTTGTGTGTGCTTACCCAGTGTCTTTATAATGTCTTTTAAAATATGTATTTTTATTTATTCCCCCCTCCCCCCCCCAAGAAGGCTATCTGCTTGTTGTCTGCTCGTCTTCTTTAAGCAGGACCAGGAACTGAACTTGGGATCTCCCATATGGGAGGCGGGTGCCCAGTTGCTTAATGTATATCCACTCCCCATATATATATATATAATATATATATATATATTTTTAATTTGATTTATCCCATCCCCCATTGTTTGCAGTTGCTGTCTGCTCTCTGTGTCCATTTACTGTGTGCTTTCTGTCTGCTCATCTTCTTTTTAGGAGGCACTGGGAACCAAACCCCGGACCTCCCATGTGGAAGAGAGGCACTCAATCACCTGAGCCACCTCAGCTCCCTGGTTTGTTGTGTTGCTCATTGTCTTTCCTCTTTGTGTTTCTTTTGTTGCGTCATCTTGTTGCATCAGCTAGCTACACCTGCCTGCCGTGCCAGCTTGCCTTCTCCAGAAGGCACCAGGAATCGAATCCAGGACCTACCATATGGTAGGCGGAAGCCCAATTGCTTGAGCCACATCTGCTTCCCTGTCTTTTATTTCTTTAGCCATGTTGTCCTTCAATTCTATGATTTGATTTAGGCGATTTATATGAACCTCCTTGACTGTTTCTAGTCCTGTGTCTCATCTGGAGCTTTGATTTGTTCATTTGCCTAAGTTCTGCCTTCCTTTTTCTTAGTATGGTTTGTAATTTTTTGATGATTCTAGGAATCTGCTCATGATGCTGTGTTTACTCTGATGTCCAGTTTCTCTCTCTTGCCTAGGGATTTACTGTTAAGTGGCTGTGTGCTACCACAGTTCTTTGAATCTTGGTTCAACTTGTTATAGAGATCTAGGATTGCCCCTGTTTAACTGCTCAAACCAGGGCTAAGGACTCAGTAATGGGGTGGGGGCCAGTTTCCAAGGGCCTTGAAAGGGGTTGGGCAGTAAAGGCACCTGATTGCCTCTTTTATGTATCTTTTTCTTTTCCCCGTTCTTTTCATGCACTTTTCTGGTCTGCCTGCAGATGGCGCTCTTTGGCTAACCTCTTAGCTGAAACCCCAGATGCTAGACAGGAATGCATGCACTGAGGAAGCAATGTCCTCAGGCAGTCCACGCCCCACAAACTTTCTCAGGAGCTGTTCTCCTCTCTTGGCTGGCTGCACCCTCCCTCCCTCTGCCTCCTCAGCAACGAGCCCAGAGCAGTAAGGAGGGTGTTTGAGAAGTCAAATTATCTTAAGCTCCCTGTGGGCTCTCAGGGCAAATAATGTTGCAGCGCCACCTGGCCTGGAAGTGTGTGACCCCTCCAATGCAGCAGACCAAGTTCACTGGCCAAAATCCGGATTTGCTATAGGCTGTGTCCCTCCCTCTCCCCTCTCTTGGGGTTAAGGATCCTTGCAACCCTCTCAGTCCACAGTCACCTGCCAGGGGCCAGAGGACCCATTGCTGTTTGCTCCTAGGGTGAGCGATGGGCTGCAGCAGCTGCTACTGCAGCTTTACTCAAGGGATTTTCCAGCCAGCAGAGACTCCTTTCCTTCACCCCTCTCTCTTCTGGGTGATGTTTTGCCTTTCCCTGGTTTCCTAAGCCCCAGAGCATCCTCCAGACAGTCTCCACTTGTTCTGTAGCTATTTTTCTAGGAAAGAAGTGATTTCTCTGCCACTCTAATCCTCCATCTTCCCACAAGTTGATAAAGCCTTATGGGAACATAACCAGTTAATTGTTAACATATTGTCTATGGCTGCTTTCTCACTACAATGGCTGAGTTGAGTCGTCACTAAAGAGACCATATAGCCCACAAAGTCTAAAATATTTACTATTTGACCCTTTACAGAAATAATTTCCTGACTCCTGGAATACCTGATTCTTTGCACATTGTGCTGGTTCTTCCTTTCCTTTTTCATCGTGAGACTATGCTTAGGTAATACTTGCATGGATATAGCTTTTCCTGAACTACAAAATAGTTGCAATTTAGATCCTTCTGGCTGCTTTCTTGCTTTCTTGCAGAGTTGAAAGCATTCTTCTCTTCAAATCTAATGATAGTTCCAGAGATATTCTGAACATCTCAAATTAGGAATATCTGAGAGTCTGAAACATTCAGCTCCCCATAGTAACTATCTTTTATTTTTACATACCCAAAATACTAATATGTACTAACATTTGCAATTGATCATTATTTGTTTAATTTACCCTAGGTCTATATTTTCAAATGTTAAACAAGCACTTAAGCTGTTCTAATTTGCGTAGCGGAAACTTTACCATGTTATCTATCTTTCTAAGGGAGAACTAGACCACAATGCTACAGTTAAGTAATCAAGTTTTAGTGGCCTATAGCCACTTTCTTGTTTATTTTTAAAACAGTTGTACATTAGATTCTTCCCGGACCTAAAAGTGAGGGCTATATTTGGCAAGAATAATTATCCCGTTAGCGTTAGAAGACAAATCAGCGTCTTTTACATTCTTGCTTTTTAGAATTCACTAAGCATGTTGGTAGGGTAATATAATTTCTCAAACCAGTATACTTCTAAGAGTTAAATGGGACACTAAATCTTTAGGATCCGAGGACAATAGGCATAAAATGGGCATGTCATGACTGAACCAAGATATGGGGTTCCCCTAATTTTAGGAAGAGGCAAATTTCTTGTCATAATATGTCACCTTTAACCCATTTGTCCCAAACAGAAGGCAGAGGAAACAATGAATTTAACCTACATAAAAATCTGTCAAATTCTCAGATTCTTTCTGAATGTAAACATGAAGTGGCTCCCATAACTATTTCAGTAACCAGGTTGTTTCCTTCATAATATGATTTAGAAGCACAAATGGCCATTTACTTTGGTGAAAACGGGGCCATAATATATTAGACTTCTACCCAAATATGTAGATTTAAGGCTTTGTATTTACTTGCTTTAAATATTGACCACAAACAAATTATTCAAGAGTCTCATAGAAAAATGGGGTCAAAATAAACTTTATTTACAAAGGGATAATAAGGATATTAATAACTCAAATATTGAATAATTAAGCTGTTGGTTCATTACAAGTCCATGATTCACCGAGCCTATTTTAAGGAAGCAGTATAAAACTACATTTGGTATTTTTCTCAGTTCTCTGGTATTCTTGAAGCTTGCAAAGATTCAGAATACTTTAATGATAGCTTGTTGAATGGCGATAAAAATGAGATGATGTATTAGAAGTCAATCTCTCACAAAAAAGACGTTATATCCAAGTTCCGTCAGAGCCCCAGCTAGTAAGGCCCATAAAGGAATGAAGACATAGGACAGATTCATGGTAGTAAACTGTTCCAGTTTAGCACAGAGTGCAAGGCAGAAGGCCAATTTAAGTAACATTGCAATGAGGTACCAGGCTTTTTTTTTAATATTGTGTGATCCATGTCGAGGGTCAAAGCCAGACTTACACCGTCCAGCCATTTTCACAATCAGCATGACAAGAAGGATAGTATCAAATATCCAGACTGGAATAAATATGAGGAACCAGTTCCAAGGAGCCTTCTCATCCAGTTTCAACACCAACATGATCAAGAAGAGTAAAGTGAAAAGCCAGGTGAGTAGTACTCTCTGGGCCAAGGACATTCTCATTTAAACAGTTTAAAGAGGTTGTTGCAGAGTTGAGAAAAGGGAAATATACCCTAAGAGAGGGGAAAAAAAGTCAAGATTGTTCACATTCAGAAAAAATGAAATGGCTTCCATTCCTAGAGAACAAATCTGGCTCTTTCCCACTCACAGATTTCTTAATTTTGAAAACTTCCCACCACTCTTTCTTTCATAAAGCTCTAAAACTTCTAGTAACCATCTTTGATAACATTATATCCATCATTCCTTGTAGCCTGTGACAAAATTTAATAAAATTTTTAATATACCCCCTGGGTATAAATTTGGTTCAAAATGTGTCAAGAACAATGTGTTTCTTTTGATTGCTGTTACTCAATTCCCTGCACTCATGACTTTAATCTTGCACCTCAAGGATGTTTTTACTTACCTCTCTGCACATTTGCATATATAAATTTTTCATTCAATTTCAGGGGATATTAATAAAAAGCATTCAAAATACTGAAAAAGCAGAGAGTGGTATCAAGCCAAGAGAAGGAATTTTAATAAAGATGGAATAGCCAATAAAAATTTCAAGGACATCAAGTAGAATTAAGATTGTAAACAGGCTGTTAGGCTAAATAATATAGAAGGCATCGATAACACTAGATTTTCACATAGTTTAATCATGGAGGGAGGTCTTATTTTTTAAAATAAAATTTTCACTTACTTTCTCATTAAAGTTCTTATAAATATCTATTTTCTCAGTATAAGTTTTTTTAATAGTTAACCTTTCACTCTATTAATTTGGTTTGTGATATAGACCATGAATTTCTACTACTTGCTATCCAATAATCATGACCACTTAATAACCTTTGATGCTGTTTTGTAATTATTAGATGCTAAATTATTATATAATTGGATCTATTTCTTATATTACTATTCTGTCTTACTAAGCTATATTTCTATTTTGCATTAGTACTATGTGACTGTTACTGTTGTTCTAGGATTTTTTTTTTTTTAGGATATGTTCTAATATCTGGAAAGCTTAGTACCTACTCACTGTTTTCTTTTCCAGAATATTTTCTAGTATTTTTCCCTTTCATTTTCTCAATGCTAAAATCACTAATTCTTAAAAACTCAGAATTTTGATTGGGAATGCATTAAGTCTATAACTTAGCTTAGGTATATACATTTATTATATTTAATCTTCACAAATAGGTTTATAGTATATTTCTCCATTTATTCAAAATTTTTTTATATCAGCCTTTGCCCCTCTGGAAAAAGGATAAGAAGAATGGGAAATCAGAAGCCGGACTACATGCAGTTGGGTGAGGAGTTAGCAGAAAATAAGGAAATGGTAACAACCTAGAACATATTATTCCCTTGAGACCTCTGGAGAACTTAAGATAAAAGACATGTAAGACTGAGAAAGGGACAAGAGCAGGAATTTTCAGGAAGGGAGGAATCTAAGTATGATTATAAGCTGAGGCAAATAAGCCACGAGGGAGTGATAAACCAAAGATGAGAGAAGACACTTGATGGACAAAGGATAAAATTAGAAGATGGTAGGGATGAGAACAAAAGTACAGGAGGAGGGCTTCCCTTTGGAATAGGAGTTAAGATGCGGTAAGATAAAGTAAAAAAAAAGGAAGAAAAGGTAACGCAGCTGGCAATACCACGAAAAAGTCTATATGAACCAAATGTCCCAGACTAGAGCATGCTCAGTTACATAACCTTCATGTTCTCTGCTACATCTCTACTATTTTAAACAGTGGATGACTATTATGTAATGTTCCAAGAGTTTACATCTGTTTTATTTCAATAGGTATGTATGAGTCCATAGTATAAATGAGACTCCTAACTCCTCTTATACCCATCTGCTTACACTCGACTTGTTTCCCTAGTTGGCAGATGCTATTGAGTGCAGTGCTTTTGCTCTCAGCAAGGTATCTGTAAGCAAGGTGTTTTCTGTGCTGGCCTCCTTTCCTGGCTAGAGGGCATATTTCAGAGATTTATAGGGAGGCTGCCATAGGGGGACATGAGGCTGAATTTGGAAGGGGCGGGTGAGGGATGTGTGTCAATTAATAACTAGGGATGGATAGCACTCTGTAAGTTTGCTTATGTTTGATCTCCCATCTGGCCTTTTTTGTGAATCTTTAAAAAGTTTACAGTAATACACTTGCTTTAGTAATACACTTGCTTTAAACATAACTTTTCCATCTGCCACTGAGTCAAGCTTCATGTTTTTCTCAAACACAACGCAGTAGCAACTGGTGGCTGCACTCATCACAGGAACTTTAGGACTGAGGTGAAAAGGTGCAAAGAACACAGGTTTGTTTATTGTGGCTACAAGCTTTTTAATGTGGAATGCAACAAAGTTCTGTATGCACTTACAGGTACCTAGACGCTAAAATGCCCTCAACAGAGAATACTACTGATATTTGAGGGAAGCCTGAATGGCTGTGGATGCTGAACTACAATGATGACATATAATTCCAATTTTACATTTATATCTTCATTAATTTAAGCAACTGTATTTGTTTCCTCCCACTACTCTCCTTCTTAAGGGAGGGGAATGCATACTCTAAAACAAACCTTAGCTCAACCCAAGTATTTCCCCTTGAAGGTGATTATTTCTGGTATCTGGAAGACAGTTAAGTATTTATTCACATGCTTCTCTAACTATAGTTAAAACCTTCGAAGCTACCCAGGCATGGAGCTCTAACGGTCCCTGCCCACATCACTGACGTCTGGGGAAATCAGTTGTGGGTAGAGTCATTAATTCGTCCAAGGTGCTTCTTACAACACGTCCCCCCCGCCCCATATCCTTTTTCTCGCTATGGCCACTATTCTTCCAAGTGAACCTGCCTCATCCCAAACACAGTTTTACTTATTGTGCCTACAACACAGAAACCCTCTTCATAATGAACGGCTTTCGAAAGGCCCATCCTGCAACAACCTTCGCTAACAAAACCATCCGTAGAAGGAACTGCGTTAACAACTTATCTGATGTGGGCCTACGAGACCCTAGAACTTCAGGATGCTCCTAAACTGTCCTTGCCCCTCTGCAAACGCTAACGATCCGCTTGCGGCGCCCTATCCGGACTTCCCTCACTCTGGGCGATGGGCGCAGCACATTTTGAGAGTTTAACTGTGGATCTAACGAGATACGATCCACAGTGCACACGGAAGCCCTGGTACTAAGCAGAGGTGTGTGTGAATTTTGGGTGTGGAGTTTCTGGGGGTGGGTGGCGGCGGACCTACTCACAGAGGTATTGGGAGGCTAGCTCCGGGGCATGGTGGGGGCGGGTGCACTTCGGGGGATACCGCCTTGTCGGAGCCCGGGACTCACCTGGCAGCGCCGCGGGCCGGAGAGCGGAGTGGGGCGTGAAGATCAAGAAATTCGCCAGTTCGGATCCTTGGCCTTTTCCACACTTTCCCCCCCACCCCCATTCAATCCAGAGCCCATCACATGATAATTAAGAAAAACACTCAATTCTGCCTCTCCGAACCGCCGCGGTAGAGATTTTCTCTGAACTCCCTCAGCCACGCCCACATCCGGGGCAGGTTCTCACGGCTTCTAGGCCTACCCTATAGGTAGAGAAGACGCCAATCTGGGTTCAGAGGCCGCTTTCCCTTTGGTAATTGGATCATTTAGTCGCCAGTGCAAACCAACCGACCTTTTTTATATTTGGGTTCGCCAAAAAGGCGGCAATAAAAGGCGCCACTTGGGCCCGCCTCTCTATTGCCATGGGTTCGGAGGAAAGTCAGTCTAAGCGCAGCCTGAATTTCTCGTAGTACTATTGGGCTTACAAATGCCAATCAGACTAGCCGGCGCTGGGCTCCGCCCCTGGGGGCCATGCCCCTCCTCCGGTCTCC